>JAPMOR010085630.1:860639-899379 GCA_026543865.1 Argiope aurantia | reverse complement strand
TATGACAATTTAGATATGAATTTTCCAAAGAGATTCAAAAAATAGTTAACTGGTTAAGATAGTGAAACAGGATTAAAAACAAGACAGTGCCCTATATATATATATATGTATATATATATATATATATATATATATACGGAATTTCCTTTTTCATGTTTAATTTCACCAATAACACCAATCTCTCTTCAAACATGGTGTTTCATAATAGGGCAAGAAAGTAATAATATAAATTAGACTATGGATAAAACAGTTTAGAACCGAGAGAGAATGAAATCATAATGACTTTCTAGTACAGTATAAAATAAAAAAATTATTATCCACAAGAAAACAATCTACAGCTAAGGAGAGTTTACTTAAACGTCATATATACATACAATGGTACAAATGTAATAACAACATACACAAAATTAAAAGTGATTAATTGCCAGACGTAATGATTATGTATATCAATAGTATGCAGATAAGCCAAATGTTTACTGATAACATGTAGTCAATACACAAGTACCCATAAAAATTATTAATAGTTCCATACTGATACCAACGTAATTTTTTATAATAAAAAGAAGCATCTTTGCTTTTCTTAAATGCAAAAAGCTATTTATTTAAGCAGATACTTTGGAACAATGTATTTATTCAAATTTTATAACACAGTTTTAGAATCAATTTAAAATAAGCATGCATATTTATATAGATAACAGGCAGGATCATAAAACACTATCTAGAAAATCATTTACGAGACCTATTCATGTATACATTTAAGAAAATTAAGAAAAATATTCCAAAGAAAAGAAAGTCAACATATTGAAAATAAGCCTGTTAATGACAAATGAGATAATTCCAAAAGTTAATTTTGGTTCAATGTGGAAAAAAAAATTAGTAAAAAATAATTTATAACAGAATAACTTAAAAACTGGTGGTTCCCAATTTGAATGAAATCAAAATTTTAACCATGCATGCTTTTTTTTTTAAATGCTAAAACATAAAAATCATAGCATAGTGCAATTCCAGTTGAGACAGATTAAATTACAAATGAACAAAAAAAAAAATATTAAGTAGAGGAAATAAAGATTTTTACAGCAAAAGCAACATGACTAAATTGGTATCAACTAAAAGTTAAAAAGGAGTTGATATATTTATGATTTAGTAGTTAAAAGATATTAATTTCCTTACTAATTAGGGGAAGACTATGTTTAATTTTCAAAGATGGAATTATAAAATGAATGAATTTAAAAAATGCAATCATTATTATTATGTTTTATAGATAAGTGCATATTTAATAACACCCACCTAACTTTATGAAAGATTTCTGCTTTGTTAAAAATAGCCTAGCAATACAATCTGCATTTTGTTTTTCAAGACAAATTTCAAAACTATATTATAAGCATACATCTATCTACAATAAACATAAAAATAATTATAAAAAATATATTAGGAATGTTCATGGCATCTGCAACATTGTGCTTAATACTAAGTCTTGGTTTATAATATTAATTATTTACAATATTAAGATTATATTCATAATTTTATTCAGTTTTAGTAATAATATTTTAATTAAAAGTGGTGAGTAGGTTAGGAACTTATAATTAATGTTTAATTTAAATATTTGCATCTCAATTAAGAATTACACAATTCTCCCTAAAATATGATAGCAACTTTATCAATAAGCCACGCTCAAGAATAGGACATTCATTCTAAAAAAGTTATCTAAAAAATAAATAAATCGCATTTTAGAAATTATTATACTTAATAATACGCTAAAATGATAAATAGTTTCTTTAGAAACTGAAATTAATTAACTATATTTAAATATTAATTTTCAAAATTTTTAAAACATATTGACAAAGTAGGTATGATTACATTTTATAGAATAAATATTTAAAAATTCTTAAAGAAATTTTCTGACTAATTAACCTGAAAAAAAAAACTAAAGAGATGAAAAAATAAATCATTCTATATCCCTATAATTAATCTTTAAATAAAAAAAAAGACTGATTTATATTTGTAAATAAAACTACTTAATTACAATCAAAATAATAAATCAATTACAATAGTTCATCCTTAACTATATAATGCTGAAATAAAAATGCACCTACTTTTGAAATTCTGCCACTATGAATCCAAGGCTTAAATAGATGTAAATAAATCATTAAGTTATTTATTGCTATTCTTTATCAGATTGATTATTCATAAATAATTTAACAACCCACTTCTTAAGTTTTCATTTTTGTTAATCATATAACCAAGAATTTTTAAGATTTGTTTATATTTAACAAAGATTTAAGATCTCAAATTTTAAAAAGAAGATGGTAAACACACCAAATCAATTCCTTATTACATAAGAACATCAAATTCTAATTTTTAAAAAATACTTTTTTATTGATTAAAATTTCTTAAATTTGTGGTAAGTGGAAATGGTTCAACTAGGACAATATTTCGAACCATAACATTCCTTCAAAACAATCAATGAAAATTTTCTACTCCTATGAAGATTTAAATATGAATATACACATTTAAAATCTAATTAAAGAAGTACGGTCTTATATATATATATATATATATATATATATATATATATATATATATAATTGTAAGTAAGAAAAAGACAAAACATAAAATTTCCATCAATAAATAATTATCTTTCAGACTCAACAGCTTTAGATAATGGAACTTTAAAAATAAATATATTTTATTACATTAGCTACAAAAAAAAGATCCTTCACTTGCAGTAGTGAAATGAAGTAGGACAATGGGGCAAGTTTTAAACTATATAATAGGATTGAGAGAATTAACTTTACAATGAAGGCAATTGACAAACTAGTTCCTTCCTTTTACAGCATAGGGACACTTAGGAATCCAATTTCAAAAAAAAAAAAAAAAAAAAAAAAAGATATTTGGTTTCAATAAGCAGTAATCATCAAGTAACATAGCCTTTCAGCTGAAAAATTGGGATAAGCATTTTACATGGACAGCACTATTGATTTTGCATTTTAGTAATTAAAAATAAATAAAAACAAAGAAATGAGGCATTATTTACGTAAATGAAAGAATTAGGAACAGAATAAAGGCATTATTAAGAGAGATAGAAGAAATCAGTAGTGTTTACTAATAGTTTGGGCATAAGAACATTACAATGAATTTTCTGATTTTGCTACACAGCCCTAATTAATAGTCAAAATTATTATGAGATTTATACAAGTATATAAATAATATACATGTACAAATAAATCATTCTTTTTAAAATTGACTATTAAATGCAATGCTATGTAAAATAACATTATAGCTATAAGACAGCCGATATTTGAAAAGAAAATGCATAGTACATTATACCAGAATGTTCCTTTGAGAATAATGACTATTTAGAATATTGTACTTTACAAAAATATAAAATGCCTAAGCTTAGAATAAAATACAAGCAAAAAAAAACATGCTAATTATTGCAAAATAAATATAAGGGCTTAAAATGTGCTGAACACCTCATAATATAAATAACTTTCTTTTAATGCTAATTTCCCATATCCAGAAATATTGCAATAAAACTATGCTTTATTTTAATAACTGTCATTTTCTTCATAAAAAATCTCATCACAAGAGATTTAACCAATTAGTAATCTTATGCCCATTATAAAATAATACACAAGTCAAAAAAATTTAAAACAGGCAATTAGAACATAAATTTGTTGTTTTGTCACAACTACAGATATGTTACATAGTCTTAAAAACTACAAAAATGCAAAAGAATAGTGCACAGCCATGAAAGCATTAATTGGGAACCACCACATTGCTAATTATAAGCAAAAATCTATTTACTCCTCTATCGAGTGGTGCTAAAATAGCAGCCAGAGATCTTTCATCTAAATCTCGTGGTGGCACTGCGAGATCAGGAATTATCCTGTCATCCTTATCGGTCTGAGCCATGCCTGGCTGCTGATAAGAGGCAAGACTGGTAGGTGGTATTAACTAAAAAAAGGAAGGAAAATAAATGTTTGTCATTATAAAGCCTCACATCAAAAAGAATTAACATGTTCCATGCTATCTTTATCTGCTATACAAACATTAACAATAAAATAAGAATAAAATTTTTAAAATCTTAACTGTTAAAAGAAAATAAAGCTCACTCTTCTTTTTAATATAATCATACATTTAAAAAAAAAAGCTATTACAAAAATGAAAATTAGTGAGAATTTAAAATAAGACAGACTTTTTCCAAATCATATTTCATTCTTTTCTCTTCATATTTTCATAACAAAAATTTCAGTAAGCCTATTCTATTCTATCCTAACAGAAATTGATTTCACCAATATGCCAAAAATCTTGATTATTTTCTTTTACATCATGAATCTTAATGCAATTTTCTCTACAATCATTAATGACAAAATAGTTCTATCTCTCTCTCTCTCTTTTTTTAAGTCTTGCATTTCAAATAGTACATTACAACACAAAAATTTAACTTTTTGTTTCTTTATTTTGACAACTGTTCTGTTTCACTATCAAATTAAAATTTAGCTCATTCACTACAAAGAACATTTTTTACAACTTGTATTCCTTCACAGAATTTTTTTTTATATTGATGTTTAAATAAAATGTCAAATTTTTTCATTAAAAAATTTCAAAATATGATTAAGTTAAAATTTATTTATTCAAAATTTAATACAAATATCAATCCTATTTCAGAGGGGTTTTTTTTAGCAGTATTGTACAAAATTTGGAATATCTTTTTAAAAAAATGTAAAGCTTGATTTATTTTCCAAAAACATTCTACTGAGAATTTGACACTTCATATACATCTAACTGAAATATTATTCATATATTTAATTTGATTGAAACCATGCATAAAATAGAAGAGAAGGTTATGAGACTTAAAATATAAAATTAAAAAAAACCCTACATATATACAAGGAAACTGCATTATAATAACAAAAAACTTTGAAATACTTTTATAAATTATCACATTTAATGATGATAGTTCATAAAAGCATTCTAAAGCATTTCTTACGAGTGACATTTCTAAAAACATCATAATGATTTTTCTATTATAAACTAATTCTTATCAAAAAGATACACAACAGAAAAAGTGAATTCTAGCTTAGTTATTGATTAACATCTGATTAAAATGAAATATCTATAATGACTCAACACCAACAAACACTTTTAAAGAATTTCAGAAATTCACTATCAGTAAAACTATAACTGCTATGAAAGTGAAGTGGTTAAGATTAAAAGCATGGAATATGTTAATTCTTCCAAATTTAGTAAAGGGAATCATGCCTGGTTCTACAGCTGAAATAAGATGCATGTCTACTAACAGTAAATGCAAACAGGCAATATAAATGTTTTGCTGCAGTCACAAAATTTTCCAGAAATGAAATGTAAAAGTTTGCAAGTAACAGAAAAGCTAATCAGGCTGAGAACCAGGGCATGCTAAGAGAGAATTGGGATGAATTACTCGAGGAGTCATGATCGCGGCAAGAGATCTTTCATCTAAATCCTTAGGAGGAAGGGGAGGTTGTGGTAAAACCCGGTCATCTTTATCAGCCTCTTTTTGTTTAAGTTCCATAGGTTGTAGAGCTTGCTGTCGATAAGTAGATGTAGGTAATTGCTAGAAAAAGGAAGGAACAATTTTGGTTCTCAATGACATTCATCTTTACATTACCTCTAAAATAACGCCGTAATATTTCAAAATACTTCTGAATTTATGAACTTCTATGGATGAGACCTCTTTCATTGAATGCTCTAAACTCTGTGTTTTAAATTCTATAAATACAGTGCTTTCAAATCTAGTATCTGTTTATATCTCAAAAGTTATAATTAAGATATGAAATTTTAAAATTATAAATAAATCTTTTAAAAATAAGAGAACATCTTAAATTACTACATTTTTTAACAATTAAAGACTTTATACCCCATTTAGTTATACATTAAAAATGAAAACATATGCTTATATTAAATCTTACTCTTATTATTGCCAGCAATGATTGAATGTCTTGAATATTACTATTAGTATATGCTTGCTTTATCAATATTGTTGTACATAAAACATTACACGGAGTTCATAGAAAACACATTTGCTGCTTTTTCATAATTTATCTTGATTTCTTCAACCCCCCAAAAATAACCATGGAAGACAGAATAATAAATTATTCTAAATATGCTATGAATAGCAAAATGGAAAAACTTTTCTTTCATTTCTATAAAAATTCATATTATTTTCCAAAGAAAGTCTAAAAAATATATTAGCTTATATTGGTACACATTTCACTAATTATGGCTTCAAAGCACAAAGAATAAAAAATTTTAACAGTAGTTGTAACAACTTGATTTTGTGACAAAAACCTAACTTTAAAAAAAACATTACATTCAATAATATTACTTTTCTGAACACGGCAAAGTATAGCTATAAAGGGGATGTATTAATAAAAGAAAACAAAATATAGAATGATAAACTAAAACACATTTATAATAAAAAACATATGCCAAATGTTTGGCCCAAGCTTAAAAAACAAGAAAGGATATTAAATAATATATATTTTTCATTCACATTTTACAATTCTTTATATGAGAAATTAGCAAAATATCTGTATTCCAACACTCTTTTGAATTTTTAATTAAGATAAAAATACCATTATTATTAAAATACTAACAAGTACAAAATAGAAAGGTGGGAGGATTAAAAATATTTTTAACTACAAAATTTCTCAGGAGAAACAGATGAAATATTCTTTTCACATCATAAGCTCATCAGATAAAAAAAATTAGACAGCCTGGCACATGAACACAGAGAAGACGTTAAATTAATATGGATGCTGCAATAATTGAGTCATATGCTCAACTGTGCATGTATCATCTCAACTTGATCATAAAGCAATAATACTGAGCAAAATTTTTATATCAAGTAGAAATAAGTGTAAAGATAAATAAATGTTAAGAGGTATTAAGGTAATAATAATATAACTAAGCAGAAAGACAGATTAGTCAAATTCAACCATTTGGTGAATTAAGATATAATTAGTTTATATTTTGCAATGAACTATTTGACATATTTACAAGTAGTAGTGCCCATGAAATACAATATTAAACCTGTAGCTGGAAAAGGTCTTAACAGAAAAGGACAAAGGCAAATTACAAGGCACATGAATCAAACTTGATTCCAAATTTGATAGAAATTGCAGCAGTCAGTGAGTGAAACTCTATCTCAACCAGGTTAATGAGAGAACTTTGTGATAGGAAATATATGCAATGGCCATTTGGAATCAAGTATCTCATTTAAGGTTGTCGTGCATGCAGGAACATAAGGTTGCAAAACTTCAATGAGACAGAAATCCGATTTCAGAAAATAGCTGGTAGCAGTCCCAGGAATCATATTTGTTGCAAAAAGTATCAAATGTCAAAGGAAGTATTTCATCCTCAATATATGGAGGATCAAATAAAATCTGGAGGGGATCTATGATGTTTTAGGGCTGGGAATCTGCATGTTTTATTTTTGACAATCATGGCAATTAAGTATTGCCCTTCAATCATCATCTTTCAGGATAAGAATGCTATTGACATTCTATTTTTGAAGGTAATAATTATAAAGTTTAAAGGACTAGACACATAAGTGACTGATGTTGTGAGCATTCATGCAACTTATACCTTAACAAATTGAAATCACCATACTATAATCTGATTGAAAAATTGGGAACCTTTCAAAACAGCAAGTAAAATGTTGAAATCACCATTCCAATAATTTAGCAATTTTGTACAAAACAATCTTCAATAAGTGACATACACTGGATGTCATATATTTGTAAAACCTTCTACACTTCCACGCCTCTAAATAAATCCATACAATTATCCAAGACAGTTGGTTCAATGACCCTATGAACATTCAATATTTCAACTAAACTATGCATTTCTCTGAGGGACAAAGTATGAACAAATAAGGAGCTAAAAAGTTTGCTGCATGTGTCAGCAGGTTATTGCTTTCCTGGAGAGTTTAATAATTGTGTGGCAGCATTAGCTCCGACTTCAGTGAAGGAATATATGTCCCAAAGTGAGAGGGCTATGCATGGGGCAGTAATGATTATTTTGAAATACACCATAGAATTTATATCCCTATCCCCAACAACCCTGTCATCATTCATTATACCTATATGCTTCAGCAGGACAGACTTTTACAGAAAAATATTATATCAAGTAGTAATACTTGAAGGAGAAACTTCCCTCCCCCATATAATACAAAAATAAATAAATAAAATAAAATAAAAATAAGCACAATATTTTTCCAAACAAAAGCCTGCAGTTTTCATAATTATAAATTTAAAATTTAAATAATACTTAATAGTTCAGATTCCGATCTCAAAAACAGTACTATCAAAAAACTGTATCTAAAAAAAAAAAAAAAAAAAAAAGGAATTAAGTGTGCATGCTACTTAAAAAAATCTACAATATGTTGTTTTCTTGAATAAAAGTTTTAAATAGTAGACAACTTAATTATAATATATCAAAAGATAAATAAAATTCATAAAAAGACAGTTTCAGATGACAAATAAAGTGAAGAAAACTTTCATTAACTTTTTCAACTAGTTAATTAGTTCATAATATATTTAAGAAAAGAACTCTTTTAAAGTAGCTAAAATATATTTTTGATATATGATTAAATCTTTCTAATTTTAAATATTTTATTTTTGTACATTCAGGCAGATAAATAAATAGATATATATAAACTAAATATACAAAACTGAAAAAGAATTTTTAATTACAATTAAATGTCTAATTTACAACTAGTTCTGAAATTTTATTTTAAACTAAATATGTAAATACATAACTAAAACCTGAAATTAAAAATATCTTACAGGTTGCTGAGTCGGGCTACTTGGCAAATCTGATGAGTAAGGGGCTTCCTCAGGCTCATCTTTAACAGGTTGTTGCCCCTGAAGGCTAAGTTCTGAATTTAGAGCATTTTGTTGAATGGTTTGCTGCATTTGCTGAAGTTTTCTCAAAAGTTCTGGATTGCACAGCAAATTCTGAGCCATACTATAATTCAAAATAAAAAGTGATGAAAGGAAGTTAAAAATTAAGTGTTCAAAAAGATACATTCTTTAGTACACAATTAACAAATACTTCATATCAGAAGATCAGTTACAAATACTAACAAGATATTAAAGCAAGATTTCATTTTGCAGCTCAATTATTTGGATTTAGTTTATTTTAATTATATTAACATCTTGTTTTAGAACAATCGATATTGGAATGGACCATTTGTCCTGAAGGCAATACCTTACCTTTAAGGCACCATGGTCCCACAATTATTTGAGAGACTGATGTAACTCTCAGAGATAACAGCTTTCTATGAACAGTGATTGATCATATATTTTGAAGATAAACTTCATAAATAAAGAGAACACATAGATGTTCAAAATAAAGATAAAACTATTTTTCACTAGAATGAAATCCAATGATGAAAATCCTAAATTTTACTAAAGAAATAAAATAAACATTAAAACAAGGTAAAATAAACTTACCTTAATGCCAATGCATTAGGCTGGTTAGAAAGATTATTTTCATCATTTTTAGATTCTTCTTCATCTTCCTCGTCACCATAATCAAAATCCAGGAGTTTCTATGAAAAAAAAAAAATTGCCTTTGTTCAATAAACAACAATGCTTTCCATGCTATACAAAACTAAATTCATGGCATGGCAGATATTTCTTTGGAGCAGGAAAGAGATCTGGCATTTATATATGCTTAACATTTAAGTAAGATACAGTTAATGGTTACTTCAAGAAAAAAAGTACTTTACTTTTGGAAAATAAGATAAAGATTTATTGATAAAATAATAAAGTTTATTAAATAAGATTTATTGATAAAAATTTTCAATGAAATTTCAATAATAATTTATTTTTATTCCTACAGAATTATAAAACTTCTTGCATTCAGGAATTAAATTAATTTAAAAAAATGTGGCCTGCTCATCATTTCAAAATATTTAATAAATTGTTTATTAAGTCTTGTTTGAAGCAACTTTATAAAAACCCTCCTTGTGATTACCACAATCATTGCCACAAATTTATAATTTTCTAAAAGTTTTCTTAACATTAACATTCTTCAGGAATGATTGCAACTCCATTTTAAAAATCTTGAACTAGCATGATGTCTTGAAATCGAACATAATTTTGAATAATTCAGATTGCTATTGCGATACACATAATTACATGCAGAATTTACAACAAATTCATTTTTAAGGGAATAAAAACAGTTCTGGGAGGAAATGAAGAAAAAAATAAAATAATTTAATATAATTTTTTTATGTTAACATAGTTGATTTTGTTCACAATTCTATTTCATTCAGCAGCGTGCAATTATGAAAGTAATTATTCACATCACTTCAAAATATTATTTAGCATTATGTTTTCTCAACATTTTTTTTAATGATTACTATTTTTATAACTTTTTGAAAGGGCAGTTCTGTGAATTAAATTTTTCTTAGCTAATAAATAATGTAAATCTAGCAATTCCCAAACCAACACAATGGCTTTTCACTAAATCTTTCAGTATTACATCAGAATCCAAAATATCCGTTAAAGTATCAATATTAATAGGAATTGAATCAGAAATGGAAAAGATTAGATTCATGAGAAATCAGAAATTTTGGTAAGTTGTCATTAGATGGAAAATCTAATTTTCATAAAATCCTTCCTTATCAATGGTGTTTTGTAAAAATCTTTGAATTTCGTACACATTTTTGTTTGAATAAATATTTTATGATCTGATATCGTATAGACTATCCATTCTCAAAGGTGTTCATTATTTACTATATTGCCAATTAAATAGTTAATTGGATTATCAAAAATTAGTCCATGAAAGATTGTAATACAGATTTAACTAATTTTGTCAAGATCAAAGAATTCACTTTTGCATCTTCTCTTAGTCTGAACATTTCAATCCAAAAATTCACAACATCATCATTCTCAGTTCCTGTTGAAAGTAATTAAACAACTATTTGATAGTTTCTAATTTCTTGTTCTAATATATTTATATCAATTAAAATAATATTTAATAAATTATATATCAATTTCGTATTACTTTATTAGTTAACAGTTCAAAATGCAGACCAAGATTCAAAGTATTAAACTAGAAAGAAAAAGATATTTCTTTAGAGGTGTGTAAACTGTAATTTTCAGAATGTAATTGAATAATTTTGTAAATGCATTTTCTTTTCCTAATAAATTGATCTTATTAATCATAAATATGCTTATCCTAATAAATTCAATAAAAATAAATTACAATGAAATTATGAAGAAAAACTATTCATAAAATTTTCAACATATATCTTCAAAATTAAGTTAAATGTTCCGATTAAAAAGTATTATATCAATGTCTTATAAAATGTTTGAAAGGTTCACCAAATGGCTGTCATTTTAGAAATTGGAAAAAAAAAAAATCATTTATTAATGTTTAATTTTGGTTTTTTAAAGACTGAAACTGAAATTATCTGAATTGTCACAAAGGCAAGTTATTTGAAAAAAATTCTAATTTGAGAATCATAATGAAATCTTAAATCTAACAAGACATAATTCAAGAAAGTTAGAAAGCTCCAATAAAAAAAAAATAATCTGAGAATAATGGATTTTGAAGCAAAAAATCCCCCGATTCATAATTCCTATCAAATTAATAATTAAAATGCACAAACTCAACTTCAGCAATTTACAACTAATATGGAGGTTTATAATTAAAAATAAGAAATGTAGAATAAAATTAATAAAAATTTATTAATTCTAATCTAAAATTAAATTTGAAATTTTTTAAAAACATTTTATAAGCTTCATCAGTTAATTTATAAGCTTCAGTTGTTAGCATTCTGTAACACAACTTTGGAATATATATAGAAAAGTATTAGATTAAAGATATCCAAAAGATGTCAATCTTTGATGAAAATGTTAAGGAATCAATAAAAGACTGCTCCATTTTTTCCTCTCTCTTCCACATTTTTTAAAAGTGTATATTTTTCACACTAAACCTCTTCTCATCACAGATACTTTTATGTTTTTGAATAAGAAATTTCCTTTTAAAAGAGATATTGCCAGGTTTCCCAGATCTCAAGACCTGATGCCATTAGATTTTTTAGTTTATGCATCTATTTTAGAAAGTCAAAGATTATTACAATTAATTATGATTCTATAGCAGCATAATGTTCATAATTTACATTATTTGAATCACAGTATTTCTATAATAACCGAATAATACCAAACATGAAAAGAAAATTATTTGGTCATCTACAAACTAATGGTGTCTACTTTACGCTTCATTAACCTACATAGAAAAAGTATTCATCTATTGTACAAATAATATTTATATCCAATAGTTGACAAATTAAAATTATAATGAATAATTTATAAATGACATTCATACATAGCAATGTTTTTGTAATTAAAATTATTATATTTGGATACCTTAAGTCAACATTTTGTTATTGCAGTAAAAAAAAAGGGGGAAATCAAATTCATTGTAAAAGCAATTATGAATCCAAGTGTGAAGAGGGTAAAGAAATATTAGCATACCTTATTGAATTTTACAGTAGTATCATCTTGTAAATTCTCTTGCTTTAATTGTGCCCTGAACAAAGATGAACGAGATTCATCTTCCATAGCATTTACCATTTCGGATTTAGTGAATTTTTCCAAGTTCTTTGTAGACATCTATTTAAAAATAAAAAATAAATTATAGCTGTTTGAAAAATAAGCAATTCAAATAATAATTTACGAGGAAAAAAGTTTAAAAGTTCTAGAAAATGTAAATAATATTATAGGATCAACCATGATATAAATGAATGTCTGCATAAAATCTAGCATATAAAAATATACATTTCCTGCTAGTATTTGATAATATACTGGATAAAATTTGATATCCTAATTTATTTTTATTAAAAAGAATTTAATTGTAGAATATCCATATGTTCCAAATAATATATATATATATTACTCAATTTAGAGAAATGCATTTAAAATTTTGTTAAATAAAACTTATATTATAGAAACTCAATTCAACAATAAAATCCCCACTTTCTACAGAAGAATCAAATTTGCATGGTATGTGAATTAAAACTTCATTAATTGATAGTT
Source organism: Argiope aurantia (assembly GCA_026543865.1). Taxonomy (NCBI): domain Eukaryota; kingdom Metazoa; phylum Arthropoda; class Arachnida; order Araneae; family Araneidae; genus Argiope; species Argiope aurantia. The sequence continues at coordinate 886,282 of JAPMOR010085630.1, read as the reverse complement.
TCTTTTCCATCACAATTTTCAAGATTTCATTTATACTTTTGGCCAAAAAGGCACATACTTCCATTTATTTTCATTATAGCATTTTTGAATAATTGCATTAATATATATAAGAATATACAGATTGATATCCAACCAGATTTGGTCCAAAATTTAGCATTTATCATTCTGATGACAAAACAAGATATTTAATTTCATATTCTAATTCAATATATTTCTTTAGTTATCAAGTTCATATACATACAGATAATAGGTAGATTTCATGTGCAAATTCTACTATAATTTAGACAGAAATTTACACCTTTTTGAATAAGGATAACATACAGCATCAATTTTATCTGATGAAATTTTAATCTTGTATTCACAGGTAAAGTAAGTCTGAAATGCTGAAATCCATTAAAAATTCAAGATTCAAGTTTCTGATGATTACAATATTTTTTTCCTTAAATAATATATATACAAAAATGTAAAAAAAAAAAAAAATGCATTGATGACAAATAATTTTACCTCTGCATAAGTTCTGTTATCAGGTGGAGGCTCATCATTACCTTGTGGCCACCCTTTCCAAGAATTGGATTCTTCCATTTTATGGCGTGATATTCTGCTTTCTTCATTGGCAGATGTAGCTAATGAAAGGAAAAAAAAAAAAAAAAAAAAGAAAGAAAAAAAAATAGAGAATTCAGATTATACTTAAAAATTTATAAAATAATTTACAACAGCAAAAATAACACAAACCTTATTAACTAATTTTTGGAGACGTAAAAGTTTTTTTTTTTTTTAAAGAAACTTAACACAAATTCAAAGAAAGAAAAAATGTTGTTATATAAAAGAATTAAGAGTGTCATCTTTTCTTTTAGACTAGCAAGCATTCTTTTTTAGGAAAGATAAGAATTTATTTCCAATGCTTGTCAATGTGCATAAAATTGCAATAATCGGACATGACAGGTTTAGAATAATAAAAATGACAGAACTTTATAAAATAATTAATATGCCAAACATAAGCATCATGAAGTAAAATGAGTAATTGGAGAATATGAAGAAAATCATACAAAAAAATTTTGTAAAATTATTACCAAAAAAGAGCCTTAATTGATCTTAAGAATGATAAAATTTGATTCTGAAAATGCTGAAATCTGTGAAAAATGTGTCATGAATGAATAACAGACTACTAATTGAAGAATAGAATGAATAAATAAATATGTACAAAATCAGATTGAAATATTAAAAATATGCAGGATTATTAGAAAAAAGAAAAGTCATCTCAAGAATAATAAAATTTTATTCTAAAAATGCTAAAATAAATATTTCTGCAGAAATGTGTCATGCCTGAATAATGTAGCAAACATATAGTTACATTAAAATTTTTTGCATTTGATTAAATTAATTACATCTACGTCCTATTTAGCAACTAGTGTAGAGCTATATAGGAATGGATCTCATAATTTTTACTCATGATCAAAATATGGAATAGATACTTGAACAAGTATTCACTCTCCTAACTTCTTTTCAAACAGCAAACTGATGTTTGAGCCTCAATCTAAGTGCACTATACTTGTATAATAAATCATGAAAATTGCATTCATTAGGACCTTGAACTTGCAACTCTCCAGCTATAAACCTAAGATTCAGACATAAGACCATCATTTACTCAATTTGAGAAAAATGAAGCAAATAGCTGGACCTCCACTTCCACACATATTGCTCTCTCCCCCTCTTCTCTCAATATATATATATTGTACAGGTTATCTATTTAAAACTTCTGAATTACAACTGTAAAATAGATGCTTGATTATTTTTTTGTGATATTTATATATACCAATCTTGCAATATTTTCTGTGCAATGAAGATGATTCAATTTACTTAAGACAAACTGGATAAGGAAAATATGAGTTAATTATATTTAAACTGATATAAAATCTACAAATAACAGAATTTAAAAAGAATTTTAAATAATCTGCAAATTTGAGTTTTCAAAGATTCATTGAAATTAGAAAAAACAATACAGGATGAAAAGTTACTTACTTTCATTAGAAGTGTTTGGATGCCCCATATCTAACAGAGGTTGAATTACATCAATTGGGAAAACATTGTTCTTTTGCCACAAATTAAGCACACGAATTATTTTTGGCTGCAAAGAAATGGAAAATTTAGAGCATTAAACAAACTTTATAAGTTGAAAAAGCATGAAAGTGGGAGAGGAGATGGAAAGGATCAAACATACTCGATCTTCTTCTGCACATTTAAAAAGATTCTGGAAAGTAGTAGTAATATTTTTGACAAATCTTGGTCCAAATACATCTTTATCTGCTCCAAATTGATGCCTAGACTGCCGAACAATGGAATCCACAACATACAGGCCAGGGACTTTATATTCTGGCCGACACTGAAAATTAAATGAATCAATTGCAAACTTTTCAAATTATACGAAACTGCTCCAATACAACATTTCACCCATTTTAGGAAATATATAAGCATATTTTTAAAAATTCCTGCATAAGACATTACAGGATTTTGAAGTTATAAATTTTATTTTCATAAAAGTATATATATTTATAAACACAAAGATTTTTTATTCTTTGTTTCATATATGTATCTTAGTTTAATTTATTGTAATTGGATAAAATTAATTTTTGAATGTGTAACAATCCTATACATCTAAATAATGAAGATTACAAAATAAGAAACATCAGCATTATCTAAAAATAATGTTCTGGGTTAAAACTTCATTAATTGTCTTAACTTTTAACTTATGAAATTGATGAAAAACATAATTCCTCTTATAATGTAGATTAAAAATATATATATAAGTCTTTCTCAATTTGTAAACAATTAAAAGGCAAGGTCTTGCATTATCCTAAACTTTCCACAAAAGTATTTTCATTCATTTATAAGTCCATAATATATGAAACAACTGAATGGGGCAGAGGCATGAAACAATCTGCCAAATGGTTACAAAAAAGAGAAACGAACTCCAACAAAGGAAGTAAAAATGTTAGGCTTAACAAGGATGTGGTCACACTTTCTAAAAATTCAAATAAAATTTTTTAACAAAAATACCATTGTGGAATTGTGCATATATATATTTTGTATATATTTTTATTGCAATATATATATATATACACATACATACATACAGGGTGTTTATTTAGTCCTGGACCTATTTTGATGTTTAATAACTCATAAAATAATGAAGATATAAACAAACTTATGGCATTTATTGATGGAATAACTCATATATTTTCCTTTTCACGTTTGAATATATTTACTTTTGTAAATATCGTTTGCGCGTGTGGTTAATTTCAGATAATTTCATTTTCCAGTCTAAATATCTGTACTTTTCTAAATATCGTCTACTTATTAATTGCATTTTTCTCTCTTTTGTTTTTTGCAACTATTGCAATGTTATGTTTACTTTTGATGTGTTTGTTCTATGTAGTACTTTTGTATGTGATGTTTTATTCGAGCAGATATTAAGGAGAATGCATACACCACAGAGAGAAAACACAGATTTTATGATAGTTCATAGAAACGAAATCGATAGTGCAAGCGCAGAGAAATTTCAGAAGAATTTACCAAAAAGATCCTCCATCCAAAAACAGCATCTTGCGGTGGAAAAAGAATTTTCTAGAAATTGGAAGTATCGCAGATAAGAAACATTTTTACACAATCCTAGAATATCTGTGAGATCAGCGGTTCACATTCATTGACAAGGGTCATGAAACTTTTTGACTCTATTTAACCATTTATGTTATTAATTTTAATCTATCTTTATTATTTTATGAGTTATTAAACATCAAAATGGGTCCAAGACTAAATAAACACCCTGTATATATATTATATATATATATATATTCTTTTTCTAATATTATTATTACTATAATTATTTTTTCACTATAAAAATGTATGACAAATATCACTAAATGCAAAAATTAAGAGATTGTACAAATATAAAATTTAGGAATTGAATTAATTTCTTATTTTTATACAGAGTTATTTCAGATAAGACTCTTATGCCTATATGTAAAATAATTTTCAACTGCATTTTGAATACATTTTTTTTAATAAATGCAATTTAATTTTCTTTTTTGGTAAACAAAAACTGCATGTGTTCCAATGTTTCCGACTTCATTTCTTCCAAGGTATTAACTTCTCTTCAATCTCAACTCCTCCTCTCCTCAATTTCTAAAATTCACTTCATTGTCATGCAATTCTTGATATACCCAATTTTTGATTCATAATAATTAATTCGCTTGTGCAAATTCCTAAAACTTTTTCCTGATCATAACACTTACATATAGGACTTATTTACCTACACATGACTTTCACCTTGCCTTAAAATGTAAAAATTTTCAACATCCATAACCAAAAATGCATAAATTAACCAAAAGGCCTGTTTTAAGAATATCTGGAATTCAATAAATGACCTTTTCTTTAACCCTATAATAATAATTTCCACATGAAGGAAGTTCACTTTCCTGTTGATTTTCAACATCTTCAAATGCAGATGATTCAGAATTTGATAAATGTGATTTTTCATTAAGAAATATTCTTTTATATATTAAATATTCTTTAAAATTTTCTTTTTAATTAGAAATATATAGTATCCTGTCATTACAAATTAGATGATATTCAAAGAACTAATTTTCAATACCATTCTCAAAACATTGAATAATATAGGGAGCTGCAACAGCTCATTAAATCTATTACAGTTTATTTTTATTTGAGGACAATGCCTATATGTGTCTACAAACTCCTAAATATTTTTTCAACTGCACATATCATCACCTAAATAGGTTCTGAAGCCAAAATATCATAATTTTTAACTAATGTCTTCTTTGATTCATTTTTATTTTTGATAATATTTTAAAATTTTCATGTATATCTATCAAAAAAAATTTAATGATATTTTCTTCTGATTTTCAATTATATTTCTTTAAAAAATGTAATAATTAAATTTTACATTTATAATTTTTTTTTGTCAAAATACAATCTTACTTCATTTGGGACATTAATGGATTGATTTGACATAATATTACTTAATCAATTTTTTTTTCTGCAGCAGTTAATGCACAGTAGCATTAAATATTGAAATTAACAATGCCATCATTCCAAAGTTTAGTTTTCAAATACTGGAGAAAATGTGTAATAAGCATTCAGTAAAAAATATTACTTATGCAGCTGCTTAAAAAATGCATTTAAGATGATGCAAATTATATTTTTTAATGATCTCTTGAGATGACCCAGATGTTTCATAATACACATGAGGAATTACAATCTCAGAAACAAAATTTGTGGGATTTTAATCAAACAAAACTATAAAAAACATGCAAGATTTTTTATATAATTAAATAACAAATTAATAAGATAGTCTTTTCTAGTACAAAATTTTATAATACACATACCTTTTGAATAAATTTTTCAACACTCTGAACAATATGTTTGTAAAACTTTATGCCTTTGATTGCACTCTTTGTAATAGATGTCATTTTAGCTTTGGAAATAGGTGGCTTGACATCATACAATGATGACAGCTAAAACAATAAAAAAAAAGATTAGTCATAAAGTAGTAGAGTAAGATGAATAAGATATATCTGTTGATCTATTTAAACATATATTTAAAATCAAGCTCCAAATAAGAAACTAATCTTAAATACAAAAACTGCATAATTTTTTAAGAAAAATATTAAATCTTTGATAAAATGAATTCAATCTTTTTTAAATTAAAAAAATCATAAATAAGATTCTTTTAAAAAGATCATATATCGTTTATCTCATAATATATTAGAGATATTTAAATTAACCTAACCTATAATTAAAATTTCTGATTAATTTATTGAATGTTTCCCGCTTTTGGCATCAGTGCTTTGCCATATTACTTAGGGTTATTATCTTCTTAGAAAGTGAGCAGTAAGCAACAAATGGATTTTGCAGAATTTGTTGAACCCATTTAGTAATATCAAAAGAATGTTTATATTTACATACAAAAAAATTCTATTTATTGTCTAGAATTTATTATCTATTTATTGTCTCATTTAGCACACTGAAGCAAATCCTTTGAAATTGGAACATTTCAAACACCTCTATAAAACTTTATAATATCATATACAGTTCTTAGATTAATTAAAGAATCTTCTTTTAGATCTTCAATAAGCATATCCTAATTAATATTAAATCCCTTTTCCATGCACTGCCTTCTCAAAAATCAGTAAATTTTTTGGACTTCAAAATATCACAATATAAATCATTTAAGCAATTTTTTTAAATCAAATGAATCAAACTGTTCTTTATATTCACTTTATAGTTGTTTCAGAAAAATTTCAAATAGGATATTTGCACATTCCGAACATGACACGGAAATCTGAACATGACGAGACGGTGATTTGAATAAAGATGAAGCAAATCAACCATTCATTTTTCATATAATAAACCATTATTCTTCAATAAATATGGACTTAACAAGATGCAGCGTTTAAAACAGAAAAATTGTTGGACAAGAATTCAAATATTTTTTATAGTATTCTTCACAAACATAAAACATTCATTAAAATTTTTCATATTTTAATAACTTCACTAGCAATGAAATAAATTATAATCAATATTCCAATATCGGAATTTTTTTCTCAGATTTCTAACATCATAAAAAATAAACTTTCATGTTTTTGCTTTTTCGATTATGCTTTCTTTTAAATATTTTTCATTAACTATAATAAGCATGGAAATATTTTTTGATTAGAAAGGTACCATTGCCTTAGATGTCTGAAATTTTTAAGAAATGGCTAAGCAACATTTGAGAAGCTAACTTTAACCAAAAGCAATTTATTGTGAGAAGTATTTATCATGTTATCACTTATGGCAGAACCAGGCAAAAAATTTTTACATTGCCATTTTCTACATAATGGATGGAATAATACTTCTATGGAAATTCAGAACTTATAAGTTTCAGTAATTCAGCATGTCCACTTGGACTAATTTTAAATATTCTATACATTGTTCTTAGAGTAACATCTACTTTACATCGAGTATATGTCCATACTGAAATAATTTGGAACATGTGTAGATCAAAATTACCTAGAGTTAAAATTTTATTGTCATTTTTGCACAAAAGTTCTTTGACATGTTTTAGTAATTTCAAATTTACATTTGGATCAATTCATGCTAATTTGTAAACAAATGTATATAAAATATTTCATAAAACTTCAAAATTCTCAAATAGTCCCTGAGTATTAGTTAAGACTTAAAAATTCTGAATTCCAATATCTTGTGGAGACTCTATTGGTTGATTAACACAAATGCATTTTTGTGAAATGCACTTCAAAGCTTAATCAAAGTATATTGTAATTTTTTAATTGTTTTAAGATTTCTTAAGAGATTATTGTAAAAAGGGAGCTAATCCACAACATATAATGTACAACATTTTTATATTCTTAGTAAATTTTATTATTCCATTTTCAATGAACATATGTGAAAATATTTACAGTATATCATTGAATGCATTAAAGAATGATTATGTTGCAACAAGTTTTAATGACCAAAAAATTGTTTTAAATAATTGTTTGTTAACTAAAAATTTCGAAATTGGCTTAATTTCAGATATCAAATTTTCCTTTTTCAGACTTGGCATATCATCTTCCATTTTATTCCTTAAAGACACAAAGTTGAATATCAGTATGACTTTTTTGAACTGCATGCAATTTTTCATATTTTTCTCTTTTGACATGACTAATATGTGTTTGTTTACACATATTACTTAAACTTATTTTCTTCTTACAAAATGAGCAGTACAAGCAAAAGATATTGTTGAACTTTTCTAACCCATTCAACAAATTTAATTCAGATTTTTATCTGTCTAATCTGTATTAAATACGATTTTGAGCAGCTCATTGTTTTAAAAAAAATATTCTCTAATCGACTCTGAATAAGCTCATAATTTCTTAAATAATAAACAAACCATTCCATAAACTCATGTGGAAGTGACTGAATACCACTGTGATGCTTCCGTATACTGAATGTTGCTATCCTCACCAAAGAAATTTATTCTATTCTCTCATGAAGTTATAGCAGTCTAGAGCACCTTTATTAACTGCAATCTGAATATGCCATGGAAAGAAAATAATTGTAACCAAACTCGAAATGAGACTAATCTATACACAAAAAAACGGGGAATGAGTAGAAAAGTGGTTCAGTTCCTGGATTACATAGCTGTTTCATGTTTGATATTATGGCTACACTCTTGTTGTGTTCAGAGATCACCAGTTTCATGATTCAAACTTAAAATTCCTTGTGTTTTCCCATTTTTTTAGATGATTTTTAAATACTCTGTAATTTCTCAGTTCTGCCGATACCATGGAACCCTGTTTATTCGAAAATTTTATCTGAATTGAATAACATCCAATTATGATTTAAATATTCCAACTTATTTCTATATTTGGTACTTTTCCGTTAACCGGTCACAAGCAAAAAACCGCCAATAATGTAAAATTCCGCCAAATTTCTCATGCCCAATTCGCTTTTGGTTTACACTCCGTTAGTCCGGCACAAGCGAATAGTTGCCAAATAATGCAGAATTCCGCCAAATTCACGTTTGTTTCACAGTTGGCGACATTTGCGTCCAGCTAATGGAAAAGTAACCTATATTTATAAGATCACATTCATACCAAATCTTGATCAAATATAAAAACACATGAAAACATTAGAGATTTATCCATACAATTTCTATTGTTGTTAATGTTTCCGAAAATAGCAAGGAAATTAAAAAATTTTCTAATATAAATATGTATTCTAATTCATAGACAAGATTTGTACTACTTGGCATTTTTTAATCGAATTTACTCTTTAATGTGCGATATATGAACACTTTATGAAGTTTTGGTAAATGATTTATCAACAATAAAACAGACTAATTATCCAGAACCGAGACAAAATCTGTTCTCGAAAATAGAATATCAGAAAAGTTTAATTCTGAGTAAATTGAAATCTGACTAAAGAACATGGTATTAATGTTAATAATTTGCTAAAACTGATTATCCAACCATAATCTTTAGTTTTTATGTTTGATGAGTTATCTAATGTTTGATTCAGTTATGAGCCAGTCAATATTAATAAAATAAATCTGTAAGGTATTCATTTATTATGTTATTTGCTTATAATATATCAATGACCACAAAAACAATGTTGCTTTAATACTGTTTTATTATATATTTATGTGAGTATTAAAAACCACTGCCTAAACAGTATCTTATTTAGCTATGCTTATTAATTTTTAAGATTTTATTTACAGATTATTACCACTCCCAACACAGAAATTCAAAACACTGATATTATAATAACTGAGTTCCACTGCACATATGTAAGACAGTTTAATAGAAAAACATTATAAATGTCTGATATAAGTAAACTAACATAATACTTTCATGTGTTAAAAACTGACACTGACAACATTATATCACTCATGCCAAAAGTTCTGATTACCACGTTAAAGAAAATTAAGAACGATTTTCATGTTCAGACATGTATTAATTATTAAAAATACACAAAAAGCATAAATTAAAATCTTTTTCATGTATTCCAAAGAGATAAAAAAATTAAAATTCTGAAAACTACAGGTGTCAAATAAATTCGAACCAAAAATATAAGCAAAGCAATGTATCCTGATAGATAAGTTGCTTATGCTAACTGAATTAAATTAAATTATTTGAATGGAGAAGCAAAATTTTTGACAGGGTATGAAGAGTAAACAAATCGGCTAAAAGTGGATGCTGAAAAAAAAAGGCGATAAAATGTAACATTTGCATAAACTTTTTTAAAAGAAGCAAGTTGCATTCAAAATTCAATAAACATTTAAATTTACACCTACACTTTTAAATACTAACATCGTGTTCAACAGAATAAAAAAGCAATGTCAAATATGTAATATTGCAAGCATGGACACACAAACTGTGGTAAATGCAAACATTTATTGGCTTTGGAACAGAAGGATATATGCATACTGAATTATGAAATGGGATATAAGCCAATAAAAATTGTGAAAATTTAATACATGGAATAATAAACGTATACACGGAATTATAATAGATATTGTTTCTTTAAATTTATATCAAATAACAAACATCTACCGGCTGGACTCAAAATTATGCAATAACACTTAATCAACTACAAATTTATCACGCCACAAACTAAACCAGGGAGAATTAAACAGCAACACATCGAGTTACGACATACAACCGCATTTTTCCTTACCTCCGAATTGAAAGCTTTTACGGCATCCATTTTTCCTTTTCAAAATGTCTTATTTACACGAAAAAAAATCACAAAAACACGGCTTTTCGACAATAATACATTGCTCAAAATGGCGACAGGACACAAACATACCGCAGGCAGAATATCTATTTTGAAATAACTGCAACCGCGAAATGAAAGAGTTACAGTCAAATCGATTTCGGCAAGAATTATCTATTCGTTTATCGCCTATTTTGCATAGTGAATATAAGGAAACATGTATAAACAATACCAGGCAATTAATTCTTATTTGCCATAGTTCTGATTCTAGACAATTTAAATTTGACATATTAATTAATTTTTTTCTTATGTAATCTCAAAACCATATTCAATTTTTTGTTTTTTATAGATTGATTTTTAATATTGCAAATTAAAAATCAATCTATAAGAAAAAATGAATGAACTCTACATATTTTATTTATCACACTAGGATAAAATCAAAAGCTAAATGTGGCTGTCGAAAACCTGTTTTTGACCGCCGAAATGGACGACGCTCAGTTTCATTCAAGTCAGAAAGCGTCGGTTGAAATATCGAAATCATAGACCGTCATCGGTGGTCCGGAAAATTGATACTCCTCCTTTTGATTTCAGATCTACCGCTGTGTATGGCCATCGGATAAAGAGTCAAAGATCCATCAAGGCTAAACTATTTAAATAAAAAATTATTTAAACTTCATTCGTTTTCATTCAGAATTCTTTTGTGTTGATTTCTGGTAGTTATTTAGTTACTAAATTTCAAGTTGCTTTTTCTTACATATTTCTAGTTTGAGATTAGAAAGTATCCATTTAATTCCTTCAAACTATGTGGTTAATATCCTGAACTTATCACAGTTAAATATTCATTGCGTGATAGTTTCATTTGTAAGCCATTTAATGAAGAAAAGGCATTTCAAAGTATGATAGTTCATTCTGTGAATAATGTTATAAAAACATTTTAAATACTTCTAATATTCACTAAAAAATTATTTTTGACACATCAGTCAGAAAGATCTAGTGAAAGAACATAAGCTAAATGCAACACATAAGAAAAATGCGAAACGAACCAAGTGGATTTTGTTCCATTTTTTTCAGTACCCTTATACTTAGCTCTAAAAAAAAGAAAAAAAAGAAAAAAAAAAACCTTTAAAGTATTTTGCGCGGAAAAATAATATTTTGATATATTTGAATAGCAATGTTTAATTAAAAAATAAAATTATCCACCATTATTAACTATTCTGTTTTCGGTTGATCATTTAAATCATAATTGTTAGATTGCTTAAAAAATGATATTAAATAATGAAACTTTGATTAATTTGCTATGTTTAAATCATTTTATATTATGTGTGAGAAATCCAGAAACATTGTGGTACGAAATATGGGGCAGTCCTTAAAAATTTCAGCAAAAAAAGGTTTATGTCAAAATTTTAAATGTTATTTTAAGGATTGCTTTTGAGTGCAAAAATAATGCTTCCTTCGAATGTAACAAGTTTTTATTTGTGTGAAAAAAGATAATTATTTTTGCGTGAACTATAATGTCTGAAAGAGTTACCAATGACAGATATATTTGAGTAAAAATTCTGATTATATAAATTATTGTATAAATTATTAAAAAATTATTCATATAAAAATAAAAACAATTTTAATTACGAAAAATATGAGTTATTTAACCGACAAACAGAAAGATATTATTACATGCAATAAATATTCCAATAGTTTTATATATTTTATCAAATTACAAAGGTAAACACTATATCACAAATGCTAAAAATGAAAATCAGTTTATTCCGAAATAAAATCATGTAGCTGCTTAAAGAAATATATTGACATATGACATAACAAACATATTATTAAGACATAAAATAAGAGAAAATAATATAAAATAATATAAATGAAATATGTTGTTTGTTAGAACAGCCTTAAAAAATTAATTTCCTTGCAGGTACTAACAACTACAAAAAAGGGGGAAGGTATTCTCGAAGAAGATAAATATTGATTTTGCAGTTTTAATAATATTGATTTTATTACTATGATTTATTATTATTGATTATCATAAATATTGATTTCGGAATTAAAGTGACAGTGTGCTAGTCGCTTAAAGCGACTTACACTCCATGGAAATTACTGAAAGCCGTCATTTGCAAGCTTTAATTTTAAACCACTGAAATAGATGGAAAATACATTCATCCGAGTAAAAAAGTCTATTTCTGAATATAATAATTAAAAGACGATTTAAAGCTAGTTGAATAAAATTTAGTATGCGGTTTTTATAACAAATTTGTAGCCTTCTGTTTAATTTTGAACGAAACCCATTCTTAGTAAATTTGTCCATCCGTCTGCCCAAGTGCAAATAAATATGATAATAACAAAATATTCTAGTCTAGTTGAATCAAATTTGGTATACAGTTTTAGCATTAAGATATAAAACCGTATTGAATGGGGGCAATTCACAGTCGCGTGTCAGGTACCAAACAAACTGCTTCTGTTTAATTTTCAACCGTTCTGCGCATGTCGTGATGTCTGCCGATAACGTTGACGAAACCATTGTTTAGTAAATATTACGCTAGCCGATCAATTATTAAAAATTTTTGATTTTTTTTTAAAGATATTATTTTGAATTATTTTCTCAGTTATATAATTTTATTTCTTATATTAAAATTTTAATTAGTATTTTCAATGGAATTATTGTATTTGCTTAATTAATTAACATCGCTTTTAAATTCGTTTGGATTCTTTATTCTTTCCCTCTAACCCCCTTTTTTTTATCTGAAGGATACATTTTGACAAATGACTATGGCAGTGTTTTTGAAAAATTACATATGTTCTTTTTTACATATTATTTAAATAGTATTGAATGTTGAATCTTATGAATATAGTTCCCCCAGTTAGTTCTTTTTAAAAATAATTATTACTCTTAGATAAGTTAATATTTTAAAGCTTAGTAATAAAATTATTGTATTTTTTTTTTCTTATGTAATTATTTTTATAAATATTGAGACTTTGATGTTTTCAGTTTGCTCAGAGGAAAGAACATGAAACTCAAATTAGTATATATTGAATAAATTATGTTTATAATTTCAAATTATGAAATATAAAAGGTATGGATACTTTTTTTAAAATCTATGCAACTTATGAATAAATAATTTCATTTTAATTTGTAGAAATCATTAAAGGAAAACAAACAAAATCACACTTTCATAATTTTTATTTAAACATTACAAATATATATATATATATATATATATATATGCAGAGAGAGAGAGAGAAAATATAAGTGATAATTATTTGAAAAAATATAATCAAATGTATGTTTTAATGTACTCACTAATTCAAAAAACTAAAAAAAACTATTTATTATTTATCAACATTTATTTTTCTAGATACTTAGAAATAATATAAACACAGTATGACAAGAATGTCAATGTAAATGATAAAATCAATTTTATTCAACAGAAACATTCTAGATACTAAAGAACAGGTTTTTTTTATCACTAATAGAAACATAATATTGAACAATATATTTTTAAAGCAGAACATTTATGAAATTTTTTTAAATGCTAAAGTTACATTGATAAAAATTACATTGAATGAATATCATAAAATAAAAGAAAAACACACAGTACAGTAAATTTAATAAACAAGAATAAGGTCATGATATATATATATCATCTTCAAATATAAAGAAGAGTTGAAAGAAACACTTTTATGCTTTCACAGAATTTTATAATTCAAAATTGATATGTTAAAGAAATAGAAAAAAAAAAAGTGAAACATGCATGTAGCAATGAAGTTGGGAATAAAAATTATATAATAAATGCTAATATGGAAATTGATTTTCAATGAAAATGCCTTTATTTATTAAAACAGGGGTGGATCCTAGCACAGCCCACCTCTTGGCGCCTTTTTCAATTCTCGCCAAACGAGTGGAGATAACGTCGCCAATGTGACAACCTAGACGAATATGGAGAACTGTCTGGAATCTTATAGGATTAACGGCCTTTAGCGCCTTTTTTGAATCTCATTGGTTAATTAATATGTATTCATACGCGATGGTTGGATTTCGTTGGAAAAGACGTAAAAAGAGTGATTGTTTCTGACATTTATGTTTCTAATCTCTTTGGAGAAGTTGTTGTGCTGTACCGGTTGAAAATGGCAAGTGAATTTTTAACTTTATTGAATGCAAGAGGTAAGAGAGCGATGATTGAATGGTGTATGAATGTTAATTTAATTTCAAAAACGTATGAATGCCCTAAATGTGGAGAGAAAATGACTTTGGTTGAGCGAAAGGATACGATGGATGGTTTTGAAGGGCGATGTCGAAAGCGTGGTTTGAATGCGAATGCACATGATATTTGTGGGAGTGTTAGGAGGGATACGTGGTTTTCACAGAGCAAATTAAGTATTTATGATGTTATGCGTGTGACAAGGTATTGGTTTGGGAGATGCAGGAATGAATTTGTTGTGAATGAAGTGAAAGTTAATAAAAACACTGTGGTTGATTGGTTTATGTTTTGTCGAGAGGTTTGTATGAATGCAGTTGTGAGAGAAATTGTTAAGATAGGCGGAGTGAATATTGTCGTTGAAATTGATGAGAGCAAGTGCGGGAAAATGAAGTATGGGAGAGGTAAGCCTGTGGATGGTCAATGGGTGTTTGGAGGGATTGAAAGAGGAACGAATAAATGTTTTTTTCGAGTGGTTGAGCGACGGACGAAAGAGGAATTACTGAAAGTCATTAATGAATGGATATTGCCAGGGTTCACTGTTATGTTGGACTGTTGGAAGGCCTATGACTGCCTCTCGGATGAGGGGTATGTTCATTTGAAGGTCAACCACAGTCTGACTTTTAAGGACCCTGATACCGGTGCACACACCAACTTCATTGAGGGTACCTGGGCGGCCATAAAGCGTTTTTTGAGGAATCACACTAGCCACGTGGAGGGTCAATTCGACAGCTATTTGGCAGAATACATGTGGCGGAGGTCTCGAAACCATTCGATGGCCGATGATGCCTACATGGATTTCATTCAACAAATCATTCTGACGTACCCTCCACCGGCTAAGGATTAGAAAACGCATTTATGCTAAGTATTAATTTTTTTATAAATATTTTTTTTAAATATAACCTGATTTGTTGTGAAAAACGTGCTAGTGCGCAATTTTTTTATATATTTTTTTTAAATATAACCTGATTTGTTGTGAAAAACGTGCTAGAGCGCGGATTGATTCTGGGGTTGCTGTGATAACCTGTATGACGGTCTTCTCTTAGCAAGTAGCCAACTTGGTGAGATATCAAAAAAGTCGCCAAGAGGTGGGCCCATCTAGGATTTTACCCAATAAACTATTGACATTTCATTTTTAACAATAGAAAAGTTGTTTGAAGTAAATTCACTTTGAATCCATCACAAATCTGTAAATGTAATTAGAAAACTAGTAATATTCACTTCCATCTAAGTTTAGCATTATAGCAGTTGTTATTTTTACAACAGGAGTTTGTTTACCTACATTAATTAAATTTAGATAAGATTTTGTAGAAAAATGCAATGTAATATTCCTGTAAACATTCCTAAAACCTTCTAAGCATATTCAAAATTATCAGAAATTTCATCAAATGTGAATAAAGTAAATTAGAAATGCACTCACGATTTTGTTTGATTGTTTTTGATGGCAAATCGTTTACCGATTTCTTTTTCTTCGAAGAGTTTTTCTAACAAATTACTGGAACAGTTATATTTAATAAATGGACACACACTAAATTCAAATGATCAGAGCATACCACCGACTTAGAAGTTTCGAAAAAATCTATACCAAAGCTATCAACCCAAGTCAGGATTGTTGAAAGGAAAATAAGAAAACATTTTGTTATGACAGTAACTCTAGTGTTTCGCATTAAAGCATGCATCCATCAGCACACCAGTATTTCCTCTGTTAACACATAATAAGAGGAAAGAAAATGACCCAAAAATTATAACTTCAAACGTAAACAAAAAATCCGCTTCATACTTGGCGGAGAACGTTAATGGCAGACGGATCGACGAAAGCAGTGCGGATGAAACGTAAATGACATGCGCAAGAAGTACATGATATATGACTTTTAAGTCAGATGAATTGACCCCATTTTGAACCAAATCCGTCAACGTGTCGACTCTCTTGTCCGTGTTAGTAGAAAATGTTCTAAAACTATTGTTACAATATTTTCACGACATTTTATGGCATTCTGAATATCGAGCAATATCATGAAGATATCATATAATCCAGCGTTTCTCAACCTTTCACTATTCGTGGTCTAGTTTTCAATCATAATTTTCATCGCCCGCTCCGCTTACAATAAAATGCATACAACAATAATGCATATTGAGTATTTTGGATTCTGTTTTTAAATTACTTCTAACTGCAAAAAAAAAAAAAAAAAAAAGTCCTTCGTAAAAGCCTGCCAATGTTGGCGAGAAACCACATCTTGCATTTTGCACAAGAGGGCGGTGAACAGATGAAACGAATGAAAGCGGAGAAAATTTAAATATTATATTTGAAATGAAAGCCAACTTAAAAAAAATATGATAACGTTAAAAAAATATGTAAGTAGAAAAATTCGCCAATGAAAGTTAACCTAGACTTGGTGAATACATTTTTTCGAATAATAAAAGAAATAACACAGAAATATGACAAAACAAAAGTGAAAAAAATAGGAATGTTTGTGGAAGGGAATCCACACGTCCGATGCCGTCTCGAGCATGCGCGGAGCAAATGTTTTCTCATAAGAAGAAGAAAAATATTCTATAACGCAAGTTTCAATTCCAGCCAGTCTCATTCGAGTCGATCCTTTTATCGCTATCGAATCTATCGTGAATTTGTATGTTATATATGTTTTCGTGTTAATTGCAATTCACCATAATAGCAGATTTATAGCAAATTTATGCAGACTCGTGAATAAATTTTTAAGCGGAAGTAAGCAAGCATTAGACGATATTCAAGCATCAACAAGTACACAGACGAGCGTGGTTCCGAAAATAAAATCACGGAAATATTCTTAAGAATACTTAAATTTTGGGTTTACCAGTACTGAAGTAAATGAAGAAGAAAGGCCCCTGTGTATCATTTGCTCAAAAATGTTGGCCGTAGACAGCATGAAACCTAATAAACTTAAACGACATTCGGAAACGCTCTCTTCATAGTGAATACGTCAACAAACCCAGAGAATTCTTCGAAATAAAATTGAAATCATATAACAAGCAAACATCTTTTTTAAAGAAACTTTTTCTGTGAATAAAAAAAAACTTTAATTGCATCTTACAAAGTTCATATAAAATAGCCAGATGTAAAAAAACTCACAAAATTAGTGAAGAGCTTATTTTGCCAGCAGCAATTGAGATTGTAGAAACTATGTTTGGAGATAATTTTTCAAAACAAATGAAGTCCATACCTCTTTCAAATGTTACTTTTGCCCTTCGAATTGGCGATATAGCTGAAGATGTACAGTGGTCAGCATTTCTCGAAGTTGAGTGACAAATTGTTTTCAATACAGCTTGACGAAGAAACAAATAGTAATAAAGATGCTCATTTAATTGCCTATGTTCGAATTTGTGATAATATGTCAGTAGTAGAAGAACTACTTTTCTGCAAACCAATAGAACTCAAAACATCATCGCTCGCATTAATTGCTATTTTAAATGATTTTATGAACGAGGCAAACATACAATGGAAAAATTGTGTCGGAATATGCATCGATGGTGCTCGTTCAATGTCCGAAAGATTTCAAGATATACAAGCACTTTTAAAACAAAAATCGCCTCAGTGCACACATTGCATGATCCACAGAGAAGCTTTGGCTTCGAAAGAAATGAGTCTTTTGTTTGAATACTGTGTTAACTACGGTTGTAACCGTAGTAAATTATATAAAAATGAGACCCCTGAAATCGAGAATCTTTTCCGCACTTTGTAAAGATATGGGTTCAGTACATTCAGCCTTACTATTTTATTGCGAGGCAAAATGGTCATCACGTGGGAAATTTTTGCAACGTGTTTATAAATTAAGAGAAGAAATCGCCATTTCCTAGAAGAAGAAAACAGACAGGACTTACTTCAGTAAGTTATTAAATATATCGAAATGTATTTTGTTTTCTATGTGTATGTGTGTTTTCCTTTCAGTTAGTTAATCAATTTTTTTAAATAATATTTTCTCTTGGATATTCTCGCACCCCCCCTAGGGGGCGCGCATCACAGGTTGAGAATCGCTGATATAATCTCTTGTACTAATAGAGATACAGCTCGTTCGCAAGCTTGCATTCTGGATAACCAGAAATACAACTATTTAGTAGACGCATGATATTTGTTAGATGATTTTATTACTAAATATTTAACTATCCATATCAAATTTTGATTTTAGTCAAGAGAAAAATGTCCATGTTTGGTTTTCTTCACTATATCATTTTATATTTTTCGTAATATCATTTTTATGTTAATAAGAACAAAGCGCTCGTAAGAGGGATTTTAAAAATAAAAATCTGAACTCCCCAAGCATTCATGGCCTTTTACCCAGGGTGAGGTAAGATGACACTTTTATCAGGGAATATGCAAGAAAATTTCGGGAGACTACCCCAACTATTAAAACATGTCTATCGTACAAATTTCTAACTCTACAAATTTTCTATTTATTACAAATTACGGACTAATTTCAAAAATTAGCAAAGATGAATATATTTTATACTTGGTGCAATTTACATTTTTCTTTTTTCTGTAATAAATACTAGATATATTAAATTATATTATCTCTAAGGCTGAAGATTTAATATTATTATAAAGCACAGCGTTTTTATTAAATCAGCAAAAAAAAATAATAATAATATTACAAAAGTTATGAAAATGCAACTTTCTAGTCAGCAAGCAAGATTTGTAATCAGTTGAAGTATAATTATTTCTTGTTAATTAAAAGCTAAAATTTTAATCGGGACTACAGATAGAAAAAAACCTGTCAAAAATATGTAATAAACAAATAATTGAATTAATGTATATTAAAATATTTCGATTTAAAACACTTTACAAGGGGAACCATTAAAACCAAGTACGAATGAAAGACATTGAAAATTTTCTGACAAGAGAGATTATCAGAAACGAAGAGAGATCAACAAATATCATTATAATTTAAAAAGAAACCCACAGTAATGATTAATAATGGGCGGTTTTCAATTTTTTTCTGTTATCATTGCTTTTTTTTCTGTTATTATTTATGAACTGTACTTTGTACCTACATTTTTCATAAAATTTAAAAAAAACTAAAATATTTTAGAAGTTTAACAATGGTAAAAAAAATAGATATAAGATAATTAAAAGATATAAGAAACAATAAAATTTTGTATTTTGGTATTGCTTAAAACTAATTTTGAAAATATCATAAAATCAAAGAAAAAAGTTGCGAGTAGATCAATATGGTACGATCGAAAAGATGCGTTTTAAAATTTTAATGCAATGTAAAACTCCATTTTCTGATATAACATTCTCTGAAGTTTTCAAGAAAAATTATAAAATTCCGATTAATTTATAGTTATTTTTAAGATGATTTTAACAGAACGGAAGTATGCATAATAATTTTTGTACCATTAGTAGATATTACCGTAAAAACAGTATCACGTTTAAAGAACAAATTTCCTAAATTTGGCTCTAAAAAATCAATATGACAGTTTAATCGGAAAGAAAACAAAACTGAAAATTTGTCATCTGATATCATGAAACACGCAATTTGATTGCATAACTTGAAGGGTAGTTCATATGCTCTTGCAATCCTTGAATCGTAGTAGTTAATCGTAGGTAAACATTATAAATGAAGTAGTAGTGTGTAAACGCCATGGCGACCCAGTTTGCGTATATCGCAAGGTTTGCCAGAGAACTTTGTGATGATTAGCAGTAAAGATTTGGTTATCAAGATGTAAACAATCTGGCAATATTCATATGTTTAACGACCGGACAAGATTTCTTTATCTCTCGAAAATAATTTCAAACAATCTGAACGTCATTAAAAGAATAACCAAAACCCAGTTTACTAATTCACTGAAAAGAATGCGGAACTTTTGCCGAAATATGCTCAGAATCAGGGTTTTTAGAGCAATAATTTTAAAACATATGTAAATTGAGATGAGCGGGGATAATACCTGGGACCTTGTGGTTCGCAGCCCAGTAACATGACCACGATACAAAAGCAATTGCTCAGGTAGCGTAACTGTTAACCGGCTTATAAGCTTTCACCACAGACTCTCCCTCCAGTGATTCGGAGATGTTGTCCATGCATGTCCAGTGAGTCGGAGGACGCGAAACACAAGGTGTTTTTGCACAAAGATTTGGCTGTAACGACTCACGTTTCCGTCCGACGAAACTCAATTCGTCGACCCCTTGAACAGCCCTATGATGGGCCACACCAGGTCTTGTCGAGAACGGACAAAATCTTCGAACTGGACATGCATGGATAAAAACGAACTGTTACTGTAGACAGACTCAAGCCTGCTTACATTTTGAATGAACATCTTGACCCGGTTGACGTCCTTCCACATCCTCAATCTGAGTATAAAACCAGATATGGACGAGTAGTCAGATTTCGCATTATTCCTCCAGTCGAATATTAACCGAGCTTCGGTTTCGAGGGGGAGTAGTGTGGGTATTAATGTATCACTACCCACTATGCAATCTGGCCGGCAAGAACTTAATATTTCTTTCTTAACTCGAGAGTAAGATAACTTCAACTTCTTCTGTTAATCTTTTTATTTCTTATTTTTGTTGCATGAATAAATATACTCTTGTTCCTTGTTAAAAATGCCGTTGCGTCTTTTCTTGAAGCTCTGAATATTTTAAGTGGAGGAATCATTCCATATCCCCCACATGTATACATTCTACAGTAGGAATCCCCATATATTTGAAATATGCTGTAAAGAAAAATTCCGTGGGTATACAGTGCTTAGATTATCATTTTCTCTTTAAAGTAATTATTATTAATAATAATAATAATAACATGAAAAACACATTTACATGTGAGATTTGTGGGAAAGGATTTTCAGATATATGTAATATAGGAAGACGAATTGATTCATATAATGGAAAGACACTGTAATGAAATCCTGACTGATCAAATAACAGAGTAGCATTTAAAGTCAATTTCTTTATTTACCGCCTTATATGTACCCAAGAACAACTTGTTCTCATCTAAGTTAATATAATTGATAAAATTTACACAACAATTGAAAGTTACTCATAATAGTTTCTCGATTAATTCTGAGAAAACAACATCACAAGAAAAGCTAACAAGCTGATAGCTCATCCGGTTATTCCAGAGATAGCTCTAGGAATCCACCGATCTTCATCGGGTGGATTTTAACTTAGAAGCCCGAATCACACGAAGTTTCACTGATCTCTCCTCAAAACGACTCTCTCCATCTACTCTCTTCCAAGAAAATCTCGCATTTTATTTTCTGTCAAATATCCGCCTCTCAATTTCATATTGGTGCACTTGAGCTCCCTGTTACCTAATAGCTGTTCAGCAATAGTTCCTCAGTGGTTTCCAGTCGATCATGGGAATGTCCGTTAATGATCCATCCTCGTAGCTGACCCTTTCCGAACACATATTGATTACAGTCCCTTCACAATGAAAAAATAGAGCTTAACATCCGAAAAGTTTGATACTCTTCTCCCTTGAAGATGCGATTTATTTCTCTGAAACGACGAAAAAAACACGTGTGGTTCTTTATCTGTAAGCGACTAATGACCAGACGCACTGACCCTAGTGGGGAAGAGGATCCCCCATCCAGCAGTCTGGAGGCACTTAATAATGTGGGGGTGTTACACAGTTGGTGACACAGCTGGTCAGAAATGCCAATTATTAGGTGTGGGAACCAGGGAACGTTATGGTGGTTAACAGCTGTCTCAGGGCAGGAGAGCTGAATCTGTACACCGTGCATGTATGATATGAAATAAAGGGGTTTTAGACAAGAATAATTTTAAAAGACAGTTATTAACTCATACAAAGTAAAAACTCCAAATATATGAAATATGGTGCGTGGAAAAATATTTTCTCTGAACAGTTCTTTAATAGTTATATTTACTACTTAATACAAAGAAAAAGTCCCCTATATGTGAAATTTGTAGTATCAGGTTTTTAAAGAAGTGTAATTTAAAAAGGCATGTACTGATTCATACAATAGGGAAACTTTGTAAAGTATATGATAAGGGTTTTTTCTGATAATAATAATTTTAAAAGACATTTATTAAATCATAGGAATTAAAAACTCCATAAATTTGATGTTTATTGTAAAGGATTTTTTTTATATATATCTACAAATTAAAAAGCCATTTATTGATTCACACAAGGGAAAAACCTATGTTTGTAAAGCATGAAGTAAAAGATTTTCTAACAAGAATGTTTTAATAAAACATGTATTAACCTTTACAAAAAAAAAATCCTATATATGCAAAGATTTTTTCATATCAGTAGCTTAAAAAACTACCTATTGATGCACGCAAATAAAAAGTGTCATGTTTGTGCGAAATTCCATAAAGGATTTTCTTGTCTCAGTCATTCAAAAATACTATTTATTGATTCATATTTAAGGGATGAAAAGTGCATGTTAGATATGTGATAAAATGTTTTTTTTTTCAAAACAGTAATTTAAAAATGCATATATTAAATAATGAAAAAGTAAGATCTCATGCCTTCAAAGTAATTACTAAACTTAATTATTTAAAGTTGAATTTATCCCTTTTATGGTAGATACAAACTAATGTTTTACCATTAGAAATTTCGATTTTTAAATCCAGATAGGTAGCTTCAAGTTGTCAGACCTCTCACAGAAAAAAATCCCCTGTTTGAATCCCTGCCTGAGGGGGACTTTTGAGAAAGTCTTCAGCTCGGATTCTTAATTTCTTCCTTTTTGATTCTATATTTATTCTTTTCGCTACTATTGATTAATATCGCTAATGCTGATTTGGGTAAGTTCATCTGTGTTTTAGTAGTGGCAGCATTAGCGCTCTCTAGATACAATTGTATCTTTTTTAGTTTTTTCAGAAATAATATTTAATCTTTTTAGTTTGTTTTCAGAAATAAATTTTTAATTTTAATTGATATTTCATATTGCGTATATTTTTGATTTTCTTATATACAGTTGTGGCCAAAATCCTGGACACTTTTGAAAATCGTCATGTTTTCTAACTTTGTATGCCTATATAAAATGTAACATTTCACAAAATGTAAACTCTTACATATCATTTTAAAGAAAATTAAATGCTAATTTCAATACAAAAAGAAAAATTCAAATATTTGCAATAGAAAAGAAGTTACTCTTACTTTAATCTGAATAACAAACAAAGTGATAAAATGGATCGTAATTTCTAACTTTCCTGACAAATCACTGTTCTTGTTCTGGGAACCAATCAAATGTTATTAACTGCTAGCAGAAGCTGAAAAAATAGTGTTTAAAGTTGTAACAAGTCATTATTGTGCTTTTTCTGTAGAAGTATGGCTATTTTTTTACGTAATTAAATTGCAAGTTAGAAGTTTTGTTTAACTTTTTAATATACAGCTGAAATTTTTGTAAATATTTCTAATATTTTGTCAAGAATCAATGACATCAAACAAAAGAATATATTGGGCTTCTAGAAAAAGAACAAAGATTATTGAGATTATTGTGAAACATGAATGTGGTCTTTCCTATGCTGAAATTGCAAGACAGATGGGTGGTTCAGTGACACATCTGGAATCCGAAAATTTTTTTTACGATATCAGGAGACAAACTCAATAAAAAACAAAGCAGGAAATGGCTGAAAAAGGTGAACCACATCTGTTGATGAGAAAAAATAAAAAAGATTATGTCTCCTAGATAGAAGAATGCCAACAGTAGCCATCAGAAGTCAATTGATTAATATTGGCATTTATGTCAGTTCAAGAACAATCAGAAGAAAATTTTTAGATGTTGGACTAAGCGGTAGAATTGAACGAAAAAATCCTTATCTCAATTTAAGCAGCGTATAAAAAGATTACGTGGTAAAAGGAACGCATTAATTGGGCAGATGATCAGTAATTACATGGTATTCGGAGTGATGAAACAAACATATTATTATTCGGTAGTGATGGCGAAAATAGGTAAGACGTAGAATAGGTGAAGAACTACATCCTGACTGCATTCAGGCAACTATGAGTGTTATGATTTGGTCATGTATGTCAGTAACGATATTGGTCTCCTTCATGTTATCGATGGGGCATTAAATGCAAGAAAATACATTGATATTATTCTAGAGTCAAAATTTACACCTTCCATCAGTGATCTATTTCCCAACAACGCATAATTTATTTTTCAGCAGGATTCAGCTCCTTGCTACACAGCAAAAATATCGAAAGAGTGCTTTAATACAAAGAGCACTGAATTGTTATCATGGCCAGAAAACAATCCTGATTTCAAAATTATTGAGAACTTATGGTACCATTTGAAAACTCTTGTACATATGAAGCTTTCGTCAAATAAAAGAGAATTAATTGAAACTATATGTTTCCTGGCATCCTGTAATAACAAAGGAAGAGCTTAAAACTCTAGTCAGCTCAATGAAACATCAATTTGAAGTAATAATAAAAAATAAAGGCTACCCAACTAAGTACTGATAACTCACTGCAGTCATCAGCATCTAATGTATGTAGATAATTATTGCCACTCAACATTTTTTGTATTGCAAATATTTGAAATTTGCTTTTTGTTTTGAAATTAGCATTAAATTCTCTTTAACATGTTATGTAAAAGTTCACATTTTGTGAAACGTTACAATTTCTATAAGCATACAAAGTTAAAAAACAGAAAAATTTCCGTAAGTGACCACAATTTTGACCATCACTGTATATATATATGTAATGATATTTTAACTCTAATTTCAATTTAATTAATTTTCAAGATTTTATCTTAATTTAGCCCATAGTAACTTTATTCTAAAATATTCTCTTATTTCGTGATCCAATTCCACTGTCTCTGCTTAATTAATTCAAGAGAAGCTTTGTTAAATTGCTGAATGAGCTAAAAGTCTAATTTTCCCACACTCCGCGTGAAGAGGCAAAATACCGCTGATGAGGCAAATTCTTTTTTAAAATCTCCCTGTGTTTCCCCTGCCTTCTCCGCTCGTGTAACGAAAATCCCTATCGAAATCTCGCAATATATTAGCGCTATGAAGAAATGTTTTCCCTATCAAAATCATAGGTTATATAAGACCAGGGATAAAATGTCCAAGGGCTTTTTCCTCATTCCTGTTCTGTGTGCTCATCGCTTGTACATATGCCTGCTTCTTAAAAATGAAATAAAACGACGTCGTGAAATAGCAAGTCTCTTCACTGTCTTCAAACTGCATTTTGCTTCACATAAAATAATGTTACACACACACACACACAC
>JAPMOR010085630.1:837615-853130 GCA_026543865.1 Argiope aurantia | reverse complement strand
TATATATATATATATATATATATATATATATATATATATATATTGTAACTGTAATTTTATGTATTTCATATATTATTGCATCTATTTACATCAATTTCAATTTACCATTTGAAACCATTATCCTATATTATACTTATTGTATTACTGTCTGTCGATCACAAGAATAGCTCCCGCCAAGAAGTCTATCTAGTGGCGGTCGCTGTAGTAACAAGACTAGTTCATTTCTAATGGGGATTAAGCGCGTAGGGAATTGGCGGAATTAAAGGTTACATCACGTCATTCGTCTTCTCGGATTTAAAAGAGTTGCACGCGTTATCTCTTATACTTGTGTTTATTTTGCTTTAGCTTTTAAAATTATTTGTTCCTTACTAGTTTAATTGATTTTGCTAAGCTTGCAAGGTGGCCTTTAAGTTAAGGAAGGGTGAAATTTTGAAATCGCAGGCACGTAGAATTGTATATAATGTTGCGGAATTTTGTTCCAATGAAGCTTCATCGAAATCTGCGTTAATTCCACTCCCACAAGCTCTGAAAGGGGATTCTCAAGCAATTGGAATTTCTGAAGCTACAATAAAAAAATAAGAAAGGAAGTTTCATCATCGGGCTCATCGACAGTTTTAAAATCACCCGGTAAACACCGTAAAAGACCTAGTGAGCGAAACTGTGAAATAGACGACTTTGACAAGTTTGTTATACGGCAAACAATTCAAGACTTTTACATAAAAGAAAGGAAAGTACCATCTCTCAGAAAATTACTACCCGTGTTGAAAGAAAAAATTGGATTTTCGTGGCAAAAAGACACATTGTGCAAAGTCTTGCATTCAATGAATTTCCGATGGAAGAAATGCGTGAATAATAGAAAAGTACTCATGGAAAGACCAGATATTGTTTTTTGGAGACAGATATTTGAGAGAAATGAGATGTCACAGGAAAGCTGGACGACCGATTGTCTATATTGATGAAACTTGGGTAGACAGCAATTTGACATTTAAGAAATGTTGGCAAGATGACACAGTTTTGGGAGCTACAGCAAATGTTAATTCGAAAAATAGACTTATAGTTGTTCATGCTGGGTCATTAACGGGTTTCCTTACGGTTGCTTTACTAGTATATAAAGCATCAACAATATGAAATATCTTCTTCAAACAGCTATCACTGAAGTTACTTCGGCAGAATGGGCAGCGCATTGCAAACACGTAGAAAAGCTTGAAAATAATTATTGGGAGAAAGATGGACTGTTAGAAGATTTAGTGGACGAACTGTCATTTCAAATTGATACCAATGATGATTCTGATTCAGAAGAAACCGAAACTTGTGAGAATAATTTAGAGTATTTTGAAATGCTTGAATGAACATTATTTTCGAAATTTAAACGGTATTTTATTTTACTTTTAACTGTTTTGCATTAGAAATTGTTGGAAAATACATGCTGAAAGTTTAATAATCAACGAAGTTCTGTCATTGTATTAATAATCTAAAGTCCTTGATAATTATTAATAGTTATGAAAATATTAAACAAATTAAAAAGTTAAATAATTACTTTTTTATTGTAATAATTTTCATCTTTATTGCATATTCATTAATATTTCATTTTAATGTCTAAAAGTTTAAATATTATTATATAATTAATATATTAAACAATTTTTTTTCACTCTTTATAAATCAATTTTAAAAAAATCGCCAATACGTCATCAAGGTGATTAGTAAGCCAACATGGATGCCTTTCTTTTTAAATCCCCTATTGAAAATAGAGCAGGTCTTGTTTCCACGGCAATAGACTATCGTAGACATATTGGCGGGAGCTATTCTTGAGGTAGACAAACAGTACGTGATGTTTTATTCTTATGCGCGTATATTTATCTTATATTACCACATTATCGTTCTCCTTGTTCACTAGCGGGATACTCATGTAGTGATCGTAGCGCCATCTTCCATTCATGTTATTCTAAAGCGCTACCTATCTACTTTCTCTAATACAATCTATGTTAATACTTCGCCTGGGGATACGTGCGCTAAGCGGTGATGTTCCGATAGTTGTTCGTGAAATAAGGAGTTTATTTTTCTAATAGCGATGAAATGCTTTATACAACACTACCACAAGCTTTATTATAAGTATAGATAAATAGAATTTTAGAATTCTTTTTAAATCAAGAGAAAATCGCTACTAAAAATTAAACCAATATAAAAATAAGTAAGGTTAAATATAAAGAAGTTCAAATTTTCAACGTTGCCTAGCAACGCAGTTTTTACAAATTCCTTGTCTGTATCTATTCAGTTATATATTTTGAAAAATTTATAAAAATTAGAGAAGATGACAAGAAATAAAACTAGCATGGTTAAAAATATAAAATTTCATATTTTAAGACGAAATTAAAATTATTACATTTCGGTTGATTTCTAACTAACTGTATATTTAATTAACTTTACTACTTTGGAAGGTTGGAAGTTTTGCTTTCTTGTCTTAGCTAATAAGCATGCAAAGGTTGGTAATATTAACCCAAGTGTTTAAAGAAAGTGAAATATAATACATACTACATAGCCAAAATGATTTTTATATATGTTAAAACAATATAATCAATAGTAGTGTCATGTGACTTCTCTTATTGATGTTCTGAAACCATTGCAACCACATTTTAATGAAAGACAAATCACATGATATCTCAGTCACGTGTTATGTAATAACATATTGCCTTTTGCTGTGATATACGATCCTTCTTTCTCTGATGAGAAGAGAATTTGCTTCCAAAATAGGAACAGAATGTTTATCATATACCATACAAGAGCATAAATTGATATCTTTGATGTTACTGTATCTTGATAAAGATGTTAAAAATATGAAAGAAATTATGTCTGTATGTCATTTGAAACGAAGAAAAAAATAAAATAAATTGTTTTTTGTAAGTGATTAATTAATTCTCTTTCTTATCTTCTAGTCAACTTTGGCGACCAGATCTTCATTGAGAATATTGATTACATTTAAAATCGGATAAATCTTTTGGATATAATCGACCGACGTTAAAGTAATATTTTTTTAATTGTCTTGCTTAAGTTCCTATTTATTGTGTGCATGAATCTTCCTTTTTAATTCTTCTGCGTTAGTGTAATTTCGCTTTAAAAAAAATCGTCTTGTAAACTACAAGATATTAAATAGAATCCTTCCTCAGTTATCAACAATGGAAGAAAATGCGATTAAATATTTCATGAGACAATGAAATCGGTTCGCATTTCACAGCAAAATATAATCTAATGTTGGAAATTAGGCAAAAAAAAAAAAAAAAAAGGAACATTGATAAAATTTAGAAAAACCCTGCACATTTCTTTAATTGGAATTATTAAAAAGATAATTTTTTAAATTTTGAAATGATATAACATTTATTTTTCTACAATAATATTTTAGTAGACTATAGCGGAATAACGACAGAATTCGGTGTAATTTTTAATTGATTAAATTTGAATTAAAGTTCCAAATTACCGCTCCGAGGTCCACAGTTTGCCAAATTGGTCGATATAGGTAAAATAGTCTGACTTGTGAAGCTCCCGAGCGCACGCATACACGCACCCTATTAGAAGAAATAGTAATAGTGAGTGAAGTTAATAGTGGAGAGGAAGTTATCCAATTTATCATTACGTCTTGTTAAATAATTGTGATCACAATTAATTTAAAATTAGCTGCTGTATTTGAAAAAGATTTTGTTTTAATCACCAGTAATCAGTGCTCTACGCTATATCTCTATTTAAAATAGAAATTTTATAATAAAGATGGAAGTGTGTATTATGGGACCAAACCGTTTGACCTAGAACTACCAATCTTGGAACATTCTCACCCCTTTGGTGCGTTTAATTAATTAAAAATTCAGGACGATTTTTCACCCCAGGACGATTTTTTAAACAATTTAATTAATTGAAAATTAAGCGAAATCTTGATGTGTGTCCAAATAAAAACAAAATTTAACATACTCATGAATGCTACCGTGTCATGCATGAGAAAAATTAGCTTTCATGAACTTGTTGCTATCACTTTGACAGAAGCTGAAATGAATTATTATGTTAAGTCATATTGCAAACTAATTTTAGAAAAGTATAAGTTTCATAACATGGCTATATAAAATCAAGCAGATGTGAAACATGCTGTTTTCAGAAAAATAAACTCAAGAAAACGTTTTCTGCGACCTTCCAGAATATCTGTCAGATTAATTCAATAATTATCTATCATTTGAAGCAAGCTTGGTATTCAGAATATTGCATATAGAGAATATACATGCTAAATTTTGCCCAGCAGCTAATTTCTAAGGCATTAGTATTAGACATATACATCTAATAAGAAAAAACGATTTTAATGAAATGAAGAATTATATCTTATATTAATTTGAGACTTTTTAAATAAATTTTTTTATAGATCCTTTTTACTACAAATTAGCTCAACTACTAATTAAGATAAATGTTTGTGTGCTGGCGTTCTATAGGCCACCCATTTGACCTAGAGCTAACTTGGTATATATATACTTTGGAGACTGGAAATGTTTACCTCGGAACGATTTTTTTTTGAAATGTTAATTAAAAATTCAGAAAAAATTAGTCATTTTTTTTTCTGCAATAACTCTTGACAATATTATTCTACAAAACTGATTTGTAAAATTATCTCTTTGATGGTATCAATTTTATTGTCTTGCAAATTTTTTTCAAAATTGGCACTTTTTTAAATTATGTTTTTTGCATAATTTTGATGTATACTCATTTACATTTCAAAACTAAACTGAAATTTTGGTTGAAATTATGGAAACATTGGGAATCATATGGTATAATAAGCAAAAGTGTATAAGATTTCTAAAATAATACGAGTTAAAAAATTATTAAAATTTGAAATTTAGAAATATTTTGCTCAGAAAGGCATTAAGACCACCTACAATCAAATTTTTATTAACCAATATTTTCAGCGATCTAGCTGGTTGCCAAAGACGGTCAATACATAAAAATGTTTAATTTCACGAAATTCTTCCTACAGTCCTAAAATCGCATATTCGCGATCGTTATATGCCAGTGGATCGGTACTATTCTAGAATTGATCATCAATGTAAAAAATTGATCATGCCATGGAGTGATTATTCAACAGGTACTAATTCCTATTTGGAATGAGTACTCGCTGAATGCAAGTGGGGATGAAGAAGATTTGGCTTCATAAATGGAGGGGCTTGCGGCATTTTCTAAAAAAGAGTTTCACAAAGGGACTGAAAAATACTTAGTATACGGTTTTTGCAGCAAATTTGTAAATATCTGTCAAATTTTGAACAAAATCCGTACAGAGGAAGTCTGTCTGTTTGGCTGTTTGAATATAAATTAACATTGCAACAACAAAACGAAGTGTGTTACAACTGTAACCTACAGGTTCTGCACATTTCTTATGCTCTGGTTATTGGAATAAAATATACTCATTTCTTACGAGTTGAAATTTCTTTATTAACATAAAACACAGCACAGAGACATATACCAACATATGAAAGGAACACGAACAGAACTATGCAGTAGCGTTTTTAACATGAGCTCATACTATACTAAAACTCTGACACCATACAGTGAAGTAATGAAAGACCAATCAGAGATCGCCTCATCAGATCCTTTCAAATTACCTTACTTAAGGGCTGTGACGTCACAGTCACGATCAAGGACAAATTTGTGAATAAGAAATAATGCTATGGAGACGCAACAAAGAGGATTATATTGAGGAAACGCGGTACAGAAATTTAACATCTATGAGGTAAACACCTATCAAATTTTGAGTCAAATAGAACAAGGGTCTGACTATCTGTCAGTGTATACTTTTAGAAACAAGTAAACGCAATAATTCGAAACGCAATGACTTAAATACATCAAATTTGATATGTGATTTTTTGATAACAATTGAAGTTTTATATGCAATTTTGGTTTCAGTCAGTTGGAAGCAAAGTGTCTAAAACACAAATACGATTTTCAGATATATTAACAACATGACATGGTTTAATCGCAAAAGAAATCCTCACGAAGGATCGCTCGATGGATTCTTCAAAAATGCTAAATTCACGCCGAAGTTAATATTTCGTAACTATTGTACGCCAATGCTACATAAGACCTTTTCTGGTCAGAGCCGGCCTTCTCTATGAAGGGGCCATGGGGCAAGAAGTCATTTGGCGCCCTAATTTTTTGTGAAGCCAAAAAATATATATACAAGCACGAACATATATTATTAATGCATGTTTATTTAATGTGGGATTTTATTTTTGCTAATGCATCAATTATTTCAGAAAAATTAGAATTTTTTTTCGATGCTTAATATAGCAAGTGCATTTAAGCGTTCTGAATACATGCTTGGCCGAAGATAGTTCTTTATTAATTTTTATTTGCTGAAAGAGGGCTCAGCACTTGCTATAGTAACTGTCAACGTAAAGAAAAGTTTTTACGCAGTTAATACATTTATAAATAACTTATTACAATTATTATTTAGTATGTATTGCAATATGTCTTATGCATTATTTACATCTCTTTCATTTAAAATCAAATCCCGTAGTAAACAAATTTCCTGTATTAGGTTTTCATCTAAATTTACAAAGGTTTTGGACCATTTTTCTAATTCGTGTTTTTCTAAAGTTTTTATAACAGTGATTAATTTAAAATCAGAAATAATATTTGGTATACTTTTAAATATGTCTTCTATTTCTACAATAACAGTATCAATTGCAGTGTTAAAAAATAATACCTTAATTCCTCTAACGGGTTTTTTATAACTTCGTCTTTGGCTATTTCGGAATATAATCTTTTCCTTTTCGGAATTCGTTTTGCAGGAGAGTGTTATGAAATGTTCAAATTACGTGTTAGCACTTTTGCTTCGTCTAAAAATGTGTTAAATTTTTTTCTTAAATTTTGGATTTCAGTTTTAATTTTATTCACTAAATTGAAAGCCGTGTCCAGAGCAATTGATTTTGCTTGAAATAGTTTATTGATAGTGTTAATTTTGGACAATAGTGCAAACCATACAATTAAACATAAAATAAATGTCATTTATTGTATTGAATCCAATAAACTTTTAACTTCGTATACCGCTATATTGTCGTTACTTACATCAATAAATTATTCTAAGGCATTACAAGTTTCAAACTGTGTATACACCGCTAGAATCGAATATATTTTGGCTTCTGAACGAGTGTCACATAATAGTTAGAGTAATGTTTAAATGCTTTTGTATAATTTCCCATCTCTTTGTAGATGCAGAAAATAAGCAATATAAGCGTTGCAATATCCCCAAAATATTTTTACAATATATACTGCTGAAAGTGGCACCACAAATTAATAAATTAAAGGAGTGTGATAGGTAAGGCACATAAATTGCATCCAGGTGTAGGGGAAGTATTCTAGATTGTACACCTTTATATTCCCCTTTCATGTTGCTACCATTGTTTTATACTTGTCTTATATAATTCAAAATTTCTAAATGAATCTCACTTAATTTTTCTATTACAGTTTTTGCTAGCCCTCCAGTCACATCCAGTCATCAATAAACCTTATAAATGACTCATTTATAGTTAACGATTTCTCTTCAAAATTTACATATTTAATAATGATTGAAATCTGTTCCTTATAGGAAATATCAGGAGTATAATCCCTTTGAATATTATATAGTACAGGTCTGCTTTTATATCATGTTTAATTTTGCTAAGGACTTCCTTTTTTAAAGCTGAAATAATTTTTTTTTGTGACCTATGCGCAAAATGATGCACATTTCTATTTTTCGAATTTATTATTTTGTTTATATGATCCATTAGCGTTGTATTTACTTAATAATTTGATTAAACTTAAAAAATTTCCATTAGAAGGCGTACCTATTATTTCGTGGGTTCCTCGAAGTGGAAGATTATAAAAATAGAATCACATCTGCAATTCTTTGAAATAGTAATTTAAGTCATGCCGTTTCCTTTTTATATTAACTTGATTTGTTTTATCAATAGTTCAACATAAAGTAAGTAATTTTAGTAATTCTTCCCAAGCAATAAACGAATTAAAATGACAACCATGTTCTTGGATTACAGTTGACAGCTTTCTCCAGTTTTTTTTTTTTGGAAAACAGTATACAATAAAAACAAAATACAGAGTCGCGTTTTTGAATAAATTAACCATTTGTGAAGTTGGGTTTCACCATTTGATATTTTTTAAAATAGTACGGAGTGGAAAATAATCTATCTTCAACATTTTTAGCAAAAACTTCTTTGTGTTGTTCAGGTCCGATTTTAACACAAATGATTCTAAATTTATCAGTTATAATACTTGATCATAAACCAGGATCATTTATACTCTCTTGATCATATTTGTTATTGTAATTTCCATCATTCTTTTCTGATTCAGTCATATTTGAATAAACACACGGTTCTTCAACAAATTTCACAGCCTTCAACATTTTCATTGCAAGACTGTTTACTTCGCGCGGAACTTTTTTCCCCAGTTGAAGTTTGAATTGCAACTTCTGAAGTCGAAACAATTTCTTTGCCAGATTTACTTCGTAGCCAAATCTACGTGTGACTAATTGAAGTTTAGCTTTCCTTCTTTTTTTCTTTTCCGAATTTTTTTTTGACACCCAGAGGGATATATCCCTGGCATGGACATGGTTATATCTAACAATATTAAACAATTTATAGAATGGATTATCAAATTACTATATGCTATACTATACGCTATTACCTAGTAGGTGAGGTAAATGACTGTACTTACCTTATGAGGTATATTAGCAATGAGGTACTTACCTTATATTAACAATATTTTTCACACTTGTACTAGATTATAATATATACTGTAAACTTCGTATATTTCTAAATCCGTCGATTGCTCCATTTAAATTTCTTTCTTAATTGTTTTCATTCCGGTCGAGGCTTGTGAAGCAGTAATGCAATGTGCATTACTAAGAGTTGGTCGTTTTATTTATCTTCGTTTTACTTTTAGTTTCAACAACTTAATATAAACAAACATATACAGATGCGTGCATAAATAATATTACATTAGATATAGAAAAAAGTAAATAGCTGATGATTTACAAGTCCATTTGAACCCAACCTCAGCCTTCACTTCTGACCGCCGCTAGCGCCACTGTGGCCTGGTGGTAAGGTCTCGGCTTCAGAACCGGAAGGTTTCAGGTTCGTGACCCAATTCCACTGAAGAACCGTCGTGTAAGGGGTTCTGTTGCACGTTAAATCCGTCATAACCAAACGTCCTCCCGCTGGTGTGGGGAGGGGGGTGTCAGCTCAGGTGTCGTCCTCGCCATCTGACCGCGGTTCAAAATTACGAGGTCCGTCCCAAAATAGCCCTAGTGTTGCTTCAAACGGGACGTTAATATAACCAAACCAATCTTACCCTTGCTTGAGTCCAACAACTGTCTCAACATGTCTGAAAGGGATTTCCTTATTCATAAATGAAGTTTTTCCCGCTTTTTATAGGTATTACTGCGATCATTGCCTAATAACGGCGTCAGTCGGAGCTCAGACAGCCATGGGGAAACAAATTTGTATACTTTCAGAAAGTGTAAACACTATTATAGTTCAGAACACTATTTTAATTCTTAATCATGGCACCCGCCAGATGGCTGGCCCTGTTTCTGGTATAGCACCCATATTACAAAATATTTTGGAAAGTTTTGGGAAGACTCTGCCTGCTGGTTACTTTCTCGTGCGAAAAGTATATCAATCTAGTTAGATGATCTCTTCTTTACTATATTTGGCAAAGAAAGATGCATTTTATTAGATTGTCCAAATAGCTGGCATTAATTATGGTAGCTAATGTGCTAAACAATTCTTCTTCAAAGCCTCGGCCTTCAAATGAAAATGATTAAACCGTCACTTTTTGAAACTACTGTTTATCTGCTAAGACATCAGGTTTATTTATGTTTCTAAATGATTTTGATTTAATCTCTATATAAGTAGTTTAAGTTGCAAGCTTCGGCAAACGGAACGATACAAATATTTATTTGCGCGTCGGTTTCAAAAGAGTTTTTTTTTCTTTATTTTGCATATAAAAAAATTCAGAATTCAAATTTATAAATAATTTTAAACAAAATATTTGAAAAATTGTTTTAAACTTTTTTCTTAACGCAGTCTAAATAACTTTATTTATAATATAGAATATTTTTTAGATTATAAATTATATCACAATTTTTTTAGAATTATAAAATAACTTAATATAAAACATACAAAAGGAAATTAATATGAATGTTGGTAGAATAATGTTTCAAAATTTAATTGTACTTCATTTAAATTTCAATAAATTTGAGCGCATGTCTCTTACGAATTGAATGAAAGTACTAAATTAAATTACTCTGAAAATACTTCAAAAGGCACAACAGAATTTTGGGGCTCCTAAATTGTTGCCCATTAGTTTTTTTCATAATATGGCTTTGCATGATTACTGATGACCTAGTGATTTTATATCTGTATCATTCAAAATAAAAATATTACCTTTTTCATAGTTTTAATAAGTCTCATCAGTAATTAGGAGTGTTCTTTAGAAAAAGTTCATGGCTATACTTTCAATAGTCCTTTAAAAATGAGCTGGAAAACGACGAATTTTCAATTAAAAAAACTGAATTCGTTGTCTTTTGATCTCTAAACATTATGTGAAAAATACAGTACAAGATATTCAATTTTGAAAGAAATGAATGTTAAATGTTAGTGGTTACCTATAATTTATGTGTTTTCATTTACATTGAATATATTCATAAAGTGTAAAAATTGTATTTGATTTTAATGACCTATAAATTACTTATAACTGCAATTTTATTACACAGAAAAAATGAATTTATATTTCCATTCTCGCCTACAGATGGCAGCACTATACATAATCAACATACTTGGTGGTTAGTGAAATGAAGCCATACAATCCGGTGAAAGAATATTTGAAAAATACGTTTTAAGGAGAAGTAATAAGAAATAAGAATAATTTTTATTTGTATGAAAATAAATAAATGCAAATAAGATTTTAAAAAATAGAAAAAAAACAACGTTATTTAAAAAAAAGTGTATATGAAAATTGTTTAGTTTTTTATTATTTTTTTGAGGTATTTATTATTGTTTAAAAAAAATCAAACAATGAAACATATCGTAATAGAGGAAAAAAATGACTTCTATTTTTGTATAAAGTTATTTCTCTAGTAATAATGTATCTAATATAGTATATTCATACGAATAATTAAAATTTAAAATTTTAAGGAATGGAAATTAGAGGGAAAAAAAAATACAATGATTTTGTGATTCCATGAAATGAAATCAGATATTTCAATTAATGGCTGTTTTATTCAATTTAGGCATGTTATGGATTTTTATCACATTATTTCGCTGTAATTAAGCAGTAAAGACTTAGAAACAGATGCTGTGTCTAGAGTTACATAACAAATATTGAAAGAACTTGAATGACATTTGTATGCATATAATGCGAACATATATTGATCATTACAGATCAAATTAAAAGCTTCTAAAAGTACAAACATGTTTAATTTTCATTTAGAATAAAGTTTTACAGAACGCCTGCAGTAGAGTACGTCTCAATCAAATAAAAAGCGACAAAACGCCCGTTACCAAGAATATAATACAAATTGAACATTAAATTGGTTGCCAAATACAATGTCATACATTTAAAGAATAATAATTAAAACACACACACACACACACACACACACACACACAAAGAGAGAAAGAGACAACACAAGGGGAAAAAAACACGAGAACAGAACTAATAAAATAAAGATAATTATATTTAAAATTACAAATACATCCAACATATGTTGAAATTGTAAAGCTGATTGGCCCTATTACATATTTAATTAAGAATGTTACAAAAAGAAACGCATGCCTAAATATAACATGTTTGTGCAAAAAAATTTTATAAGTAGGGTAATAATCGTAAAGATCGCTGATCCTTTACGACTATTTTGCAATATACCTTCCATGAGCTATAAAAGTAGATATCTTTATTTTTGTATAAATGCGTTTTTTTCCCTCCAGAAAATTTTAGATCCATTTAATTTCTTCTTTGATATGGCAACACAAAAACATCTCAAAACAGATCATTCCAAAATTGGAAATTCCAAAATTGTTAGAATGTTTCTTTCAGTTATAGCCAAATCTCTTTCAGCACTCTTAATAGAATTTTTTTTTCCAAATCTCTTAATTGAAAATTTTTAGAGATAACACTGTAATGTCTTTATGCAGAGAAAATTACTATACGGGCAATAGCATTCAGAAGATGTGATATTTGATTTATTATTGTAAGAGAGATATAATAATTTCATTCAGATAGGCATGGTGACATTTGACTCGTCTTAAACCCTTAACGTATGGGGATAATTTATCAGAAAAATCTGGTCTGTTTGCTCATCTAAATTAATTTTTGACCACTATGAAAGTTCACAGATCAGGAAGTAAGATTTGTGTTTGTTTCAGGCAATAGCCCTCGTATGATTATTTAACCGATTTATTTATCCGAACTAATCAGTTTATATTGAATCATGTGAGACCTCATCGGATTGTCAGGTTCCTATAGGATAATTAAAATAATCACATAATTTGTTGAATTGCTCTCACACTACAAGTAAAAGTAGGAACCAGCTATCATATTCTCAGAATCCTACATTTTGCGGTTTATTTCTCGGAGACGTTTTGAAATTTTTTTTGATAATATTCCATGACCTTGGCGGAACCGGAACAAACCATCAGTCATCAGCTACTATAGTTCGTCAACAGATTCTGAGACGACCGCATTTCGACGATTCCATTTCATTAAGGGGTGAAACGGGGAACGATGAGTGCATTTCCGGTATTCCCTTTGACCTTGGATTTCCCCTATTAGATACTAGTAAATGTAAATATTTCCTCGTTTCAATTTTTCTTTCACCCCTATTTTGAAGAATTAAACCCATCCTAACACATGCGCGAAAGCACGGAAGGTTTTACAATCCGTTGCTGAACTATATAATATCAATACTGGGGCACATCGTTACAAATTTCAATGAAAACTGAAAAAAAAATTTAGTATGCTATTCTTTAATAAAAAGTGTAGATATCTATCAAATTATTGGTGAAATTCATCGAAGGAAGACTTCCAGCGCGCCCTTCTTTGTGACTGTGAATGCTATAACTCAAAAACAGAATGTGCTGCATAAATGAAATTTGGCGCATGATTTATCAAGATGGTTCTAAGATCATAGATGAACATCTAGAGCATAGTTATACTTATTGATTATCTGTACATCTGTCTATTCGTGCATACTGATGCAATATTTCAAAAAAGTAACTAATGGGACAGATGAATTTTAATACATTATCAGCCATCAAAATTATATGTCTTTGTCTAAATTTTTTAATTTGTAGACATTTTAAGTGTTGTTTGGTGGGCGTAATTCAATAATCAAAATGAGAAGTAAAAGAAATTTGGTATCAATTCTTGATGACGAAATTGAATATCTATATCAAATTTTGACTCCTAATCTGTTAATGAAAAGACGTAGAAAATGAATATTCGATTCCGTTTACTATACTACAAAGTTTAATACAAAACATGTCGTAATGTGGAGAAACAAGAGAAAGTCAAAGGGAGAATATTTCCACCACTTTCTAGACCGTGGTGGCCTGGTGGTAAGGCTCCGTCTTCGAGATCCTAGAGTTCTAGGTTCCAAACTCGATTTCACCGAAGAACCGTCGAATTAGTGGGTCTGGTCCGTATTAAATCCGTCGGGCCAAATGTCCTCCAGCTGATGTGGTATGAAACTTTAGAGAGGGGATGTCAACTCAAGTATCGTCCTCGTCGCCTGATTACGGTTCAAAATTACGAGGTCCGTCCCAAAACAGCCATAGTGTTGCTAAGGGGATGTTAATATAACTGAACTAAATTCCACCCTTTTCCTCTGAAAATAAAAAGGCAATGGAGCTTGGTTAGTAACATTTAGGGAAAATTAAATAACGTTAGATCACAAAGCGTAATTTTTCAAGAATAAAGAATTGTATTTTTTTTATAACGAATTCTTAAGTTGTTTTGATATTACTTAAACATATACTTATTTAGAATTTCAGGAATAAATTTAAATTTGAGGAATTCAAAGCATAATAACAACATTAATGAACTGGTATAACAGATAGCTTAAAAATAATGTAACGTCCGATATAACAAAAATTAAATAACAGTAAAAATTAATTAAATTAGTTAAAAGATATGATATAAGAATTCAAAATGTTTTTAATAAAATGATAATTACAATAATTGAAAATATGCGAAATAATATTATTTAAAAAGATATTGATTAATAGTTCAAAGTGTACAGGTGTTAATATATGACGCTTTCAAAAGGAGTACAAGTACATATATATGCGATAAATTTAGTGTTAGAAATCTCTATTTTCAAAGTTTTATTGTCAAAGCATCCAATTTATTGGAAAACGACCTATTCAGTATTATGAAGGAAGGATTATTGCACCGATTAACTGGAATGTAACCTTGCTGAGCCTAATTTAACCGGAATTTTTACTAATTGACTTATAATAATCAGGAAAAACCGGATTTCTTTAATTAGAGGACAGATTATCTTTCTCACGAACATAATCGAATTTCTCCCGATGAGAATCAAAATTGCAATTAAAATCATTCCCCCATCCTGCAATCGAATAGTTGAAGGTAATCGCATTCCTGGCGAGTAATTAAATGTCGTCAGTCATGAAATTACGGTTGATAAAAATAACTCTGAAAGCACGTGATTTCATTAATTCAAAAACTGCGAGAGTTTGAATACTCTAAATATGAATGGAAATATTTTGCAACATAATTTAAATATATTTATAGTACACCGTCGATAAAAAGGTAAAGAAGGGGAGGGGCAAAGTGTTTTCACTGATAGAATGAATTTTTCATTATGTTGGCTTCTTTTTTTGTAATTTAATTAAGGTATCCGACTAGGTTCGGAGAGAAGTTTTACAAAAAAGAAATATTTTAATATTTATCTCAAGTTTTTTTTTATTAATATAAGGATAAAATGATGAACAAAAGTGAAATTATTTAAATATATATGTAGCTTTTGAAGAAAAACATATATTTTGATGTAACTTTTAGCACTAATTTACAAAAACTAGGATTGTTCTAGAGAAAAAAAATTGTTACTGTTTTTCATTTTTCTTTGTAACATCACATATGTAACATATCTTAGAGTGTAACTAACTACTGTCTAAGAATTATATTCAAAAATAAAATTTTTGCGTATAAAATATGAAATTATCCGTGACATTTTGGAATTTTTTTCAGCAATATTTTCATTAAATAATTATAAATCTACTTCTAGACCATTCAACACCAAATTTATAGTTTATTTCATTCAGCCTAACATAACGAATACTAATTATATATTTCATTAAGATATCTCAATTATTTTCTGAGATATCATGATATACTTATGGTAGAATGAAAAAAAAAAAAAAAAAAAAAACCCCTCGTTTTTCAGAAAATGCATTTAAAATCTTCAAATGCTTATAAAT
>JAPMOR010085630.1:819753-837215 GCA_026543865.1 Argiope aurantia | reverse complement strand
CTCGTTTTTCAGAAAATGCATTTAAAATCTTCAAATGCTTATAAATAAGCGTCACTTGCATGTCAAAAGTTCTATAATTTGGCTTCTAATTAGCATACAGACAAAATAAAGATATCACTGGAAACAGAAACGTATCTATTTTTTAAAACTGCGAAAAAAAAACAAAAAAAAAACAATAAAAATGCGAATTTTAATCCTAATTCCATGTTTTCAACCTAGTCGGATACTTTAAAAAATGAATTCCCCCAAAGCAAGATATTAATCGCTCGTACTTATTAATGCACGTATACATGGAATATTTTTGAATCTTTCGGATTTTTTATTTCGTGGATTTTGATAAAAAAAAAAGTGTCGATAAACCATTATTCTAAATATCCTTTTTTTTATTAACGAGTTATAAGATATAATCATGTAAATAATGTATTTTTTTGTGACTTAATCATTTTGGAAATCCAATGTCGTATTCACAAATTTTTAATTCATACTTTCAGAATGGAGGTATTTGTATATTTACATAAAATGCTTTAGAATAAATAAATTAATGAAAATTTTCATTTTAAGCAAAATTTATTTCAAAATTTCGTAACGGAGACAGAACTTTTGTCTGATAAATTGAAGTAAAAAATTAAGACAAAAAATCCAAGTAATTAAATAAAAAAAACCCATTTTGATATTTCAGTATGATTTCTAAATTTTGTGCCCATAATATCATAAAACTGTTTGCAGTCACCGAAAAATTTTCCTTCTAAATCGTATAGAAATGGCTAAATACAGAGCAATTTATGTTTAGCAGGTCATTGTAAAATTACGTAAAGTATTTCATATCTAAATAATTTAAGAAAAATCACTTCGCTTTAAAATTATTTATTTGTAAATGACGATAAAAGAAAAATTAGCTCTTGTTTTGTTTGTTATTTCTAAACTGACGAAAAGTTAACAAAAAGGTAACATGCTACAAAAAGGAAATTGGTTATAGCGTGACTCTGATGAGTT
This sequence comes from Argiope aurantia, assembly GCA_026543865.1. Taxonomy (NCBI): domain Eukaryota; kingdom Metazoa; phylum Arthropoda; class Arachnida; order Araneae; family Araneidae; genus Argiope; species Argiope aurantia. The sequence goes on along the minus strand of JAPMOR010085630.1, from coordinate 836,222 downwards.
GGTGCATGATGTTCCCTTCCAGATAAATGAGCTATTCGGTGGGAAGGGTAAGCATGAAACAGATTGCGAGTTGCTGAGAAATAAGGAATTTATAATAAATATACAACAATGTTGAATTCTATGCATTAGAAGAGAGTGTATGAGCTTGATGCATCGTAATTTTCATCTTCGAAATTTAAATAGATATCTTAGGAGGAAATTACTAAAAGTCACTAAAGTATTGTTTGTCAAGAAGAATCATAGTTCCATTGAGTTGTTGAAAAAATACTGAACTTCTCCTAAACGGACATAATTAGATTTTTCACTTTGAAAGAATCAATTTGGTCACGAGCGTTCGAGGCAAATTTAAAAATAAATGCTAATCAAGTGAAGTAAAAGCAAGTAATTAATATGAAAGGACAGCTAGAAATTTTCATATTAAGAAATAATGAATAGAAACTATGAAAAACAAAATGCTTCCTAACGAAGGCAATATAAATTTGCAATGCCTCCACAGCAGAAACTTTTCATTCCGAAAGTTCTAAGTCATTTTTGAAGCGGGAAAAATAACTAACCTATTGTATAATATCTGAAGAGCATATTTAGAAGCAAGAGCTGAAGCGATAACATTCCAACGAATGAAAGATGGGAACTTTTCGTTCCAAATAATTGAAGTTCTGTTTTCTCTTGTTCTCTTGAAGTCGATTGTTAACATTAATGAGTGGAATATTTTAACAAAGAGGGATGGAAAATATCCTCGAGCTAAAAGACATTCAGAGAAGAAGATCTTTTTCAAGAGCAAATCAGATGGAAGATCTTTTCTAATTTGCACGGTTCTCTCTGAAACTGATCTTCAGTCATCGTTCTGCTTAGTCTTTGCCTTCTTACAACTACTCTTTGATATGAGGATGCTATTTTAATTTTCAATCTTGGTGTTCTGTTCTCCGTTCATATTCTTATTGTCTTTCGGCCCTTTTAATTATTTGAAGTTTTTGGAAAGGTATGTTATGTTACCGCACAATATTGCTATAGAAGAATGATCACTTTTGTCTTTTAAGCAGCATGATTTCTCCTTTCACTGAAAATAGAGGATTTGTAGTTTTTAGTAAGAATTCTTCATTCTGAATCACAATATATATCTATTCTATCAAACTTCATAACAATGGTCTTCAATTATCCACAACCATGGAAGAAAAAAACTACACAAAAAATAAAGATGCCATAGATAAGAAAAAATATCTGTATAATCATTTATTTCTTAAACGATATGGGGAAAAATACATCATAGTATTTTGTGAAAAACAAAATCAACTTGAAAAATTATCAATCCAAAAATTATAATATCCAGCTGCCAAATCTAAAAAAATGTCAAATGGATTCCAAATTAACATTTGCTCTATCTGCGGTAGATGACTCAGGCGAGATTAGAAGTTTATTAGTGAGTTGCGTCTGACCATTTTTGAGTTAAAATTATCTCTTTATCGATGATTGTAATAGCAAAAACTGCACACAAAAAAGGAAAGATTCCAAAAATAAGAAAAAAATATCTGTATAATCATTTATTTCTGAAAGGATATGGGGAAAATATATCATAGTATTTTGTGAAAAACAGTAATAGTAGATTTTAAACGCTATGAATGCTATGTTTAAAAATTACTGTTGTTTGTTTCCATGAGATTCTTTCTTTGGATCTAAAATGCATAAAAACATATAGCATAAATCAGGTGCAATATCTTATAAATATACATTATGTTACATTAGTCAAATTATAATTTTCTTCTAGAAATAACTCACCAAATATGAGAAACCAAAAAATTGCAGTTCAAAAACTACAGAAAAAAAGCGAAAACTTCGTTTTCTGTCCCTTTCCAAGATGACTTTGACCAGCATCTTAATGACTGGCGAACATTTGGCAACGAAGTTACCCTGTAATCTTAAGTCTAACAAATGGTTTCGACTGGAGAAGGGATATATGAAATAATTGTGATGTGGTTATGTCATAAATTTCATACCTTTTATTATAGTTTGAATCTTTGATTATAATTTTAGTTCAACATATTAAGTGACTTCATTTGTAAAACCCATCTTGTTTCACATTTACTATAAATTTACAATTAAAATATGTTTGCTTTATATTATTTTATATTTGCTACTAATGATATATCTAACCCTCACCAGTTCCACCTACTTTAAAAGTATTAAATGCATAAAAGTTGGCGTAGAAAATTTCTTTAAAAAAATCATACAAAAATAGATGAACATGATACTAGTTGTCCACTCTAATCGTAGGATAATAGTTTATTTCTAAAATATTAGAAATGGAAATATACTTTCATTTGGAAAAATTATTTAACTGATGTAAACAATCATATTTTTATTTAGTTTGAGTCAATAAATGTACAACGGAAAATTATAAAGTACCAAGATGTTATTTATCAAATTTAGTAAAATTGTTGACATTTTAAAATTTTAAACAAAAAAGAATTCTATTTTTATGTGATCAAATTGTATAGAGTATGAAGATTTGAATCTCCTCATTTAACATTAAACAGGGACCACCTCATGTAAGTATCGCACTTTGATTGGTTACTCTTTCTGGAATTCGTTATTGAAATAACTTAAAATTGTTTGAAGTAGTTATGTTCAAAACTTCATAATTGGTAGTAATTTTAGAAACCTCAGAAGAATGAAACTATTTTTTTGTTTAAAAGTTAGTGTAAAGAATATTTTACTAAATACGAATAATGCGTCGAACTACAGTAAAAAAAAATAAATTTGATTACATACTTTTTTCAACAATGCAATGATTAAATCAAACATACAGACCTGTACATTATAATTTACAACAAAATATTTTAGAATGGAATTTAGAACAAGACATAAATAACATTTATTTTGAGAATAGATGTAATATTTATAATGACATCTCTTAATCTAATTTCAATCAATTAATTTCCAAATTTTTATCTTAATTTAGCCCATATAAACTTCATTCTAAAATTTTCTCTTATTTCCAGATGCACTTCCAGCATTTTTATTTAATTAATTTTACACACGCTCTGCAAAACTGCTGAAATCAACAGGTTTTCACGTTCCGAATAAAGTGATAAAAATCCTTAATGTTTACAACATTCTTTTAAAGATACCTAGATTTCCGTTTCCTAAGACTACATATGTCAAAGAAATCCCTATCAAAATCTCATAGTAAAAACCACTGAAGGGATAATCTCTCTCTCTCTCTCTCACACACACACACACAGCCGAAGTATTATTTTTGTATAAACATAATCATCTCGCAAGCTGAATAGATTCTCAATTTTTCAATCAATGAATCTATCAGTCTATTATCAATCTATCAGTTAGTTAAAATGTGCTCCATTTTACTTGTTTTAAAACTAATTTTGGTTTAAAAGAGTAAAACACAGAACAGAGTCATGAAGATTTAAAATTTAAACAATTAAGCATTTAGAATGTTATTATTTTTTTTTTCTGCGCTTTCGGGACCCTGATATATTATTTACTGCCAGAAAAATGCCGAACCTATAAATTAACTGTGTTGGTGTTTTGAATTTTTTTCAGAATTTCAATATATTCCTAGAAGACATTGATTTACAATCAATTTATTCTCGAACTTTTCGAATTTTTTGCTATCGATTTTCAATCAAATTTAAAGCTCTGTAATTACCGAAAAATATTATTCTTTTAGTGAATATAATTCGAATAACTCGAATATCAAAAATGCAATTAAAGCCTCCCCTATGGCGAGATTTAATCAAATGCCTGAAGAATGATTAAGTGTAATCGGGTATGCAATTCGATTGATTAAAATTACCTTCAATTTATGAGATTTCATTAAATAAAATGTTGCAAAAACTGTTGTATAAAAAGAAACGTTTGGAAAAAATAATTTAAGCATATTTGGGAATATCATTAATAAAAAGATAGAAGAAAAAAAAATGCTGTACGTTGATCAGCGATGAAAAAATTATTTTCAAATAATGCTAAACCCTTCTTATAAAAAAAGTTATATTCAATTCTACTTTTTATTATATTGGGATTTATTTGTATTTTAATTAAGAATTGGATTCATTGGAGATAAGATATTTGATTGAATATGTATTAGTCCGAATATTCGAACATTGTTGTAATTAATTTCATTCATATACATTGGCTCTCAAAAGTGTCCGTACTCTCTTAGTATGTAAAAAAAAAAAAAAAAAAAAAAAAAAAAAGCTCTGTAGCCTAGAACTGAGTTTGAATATGAAGTCCAGAGTTTTTATATCATCACCTTGGGATCCTGAAAATACTCCATTTTATTTTTATTTTTTAAATAAAAATAAAAATGAAAGAAGTTATAAATAAAATGTCACAAAAGTAATCACGTATTGAAAAATAATTTGGAATAAATTCATAATTAAAACTATTACTTGTCGTTTTTTTAAATGTCTGCATTTTGGTGACATTTTAAAAATCGTTTGGCTTTATCTTTCTCTGTGTTCTGTTTATTATTTCGAAATTGCTCGTAACCGTAAGGCAACAATAATAACATTGGGAAAGCATTTTTTTTCCAAATATTGTTAAATAAATTCGCAGATAGCTAAATTCATATCTATCTTGAATAAATACTATATGAGATAAAATGCTTTACAGAAGAAAATTGAATCGTAAACAATGTAGGAAAATGTCATCTAGTAAATTATCCCAACGCAATAATAGACTTATATTTAAAAAAAATTGAGAAAAGTACACATTTGAATGCCACAAAGATTTTTATAGAATTTACAAAAATACTTTTTTCTTAAATTTCATTGGAATGTTTTGACTTGTGATCAAAACAGCTGGCTTACATAAATGTGTTGGAAGGTGAAAAATTTTGCTAGTTCAAAGATTATAAAGTTTAGTATTTCCTTCGTGATATCAACAATAAATAAAACTGAAATATACTGCAGTCATGCCTTATTTGAACATAAAAGGAAATTTATTTTCTTTCGTTTCTGATGGCCGTATAATTTTGACATAAAAAGTAAAAAAACGAGGACTTAATTCAATGACTTAGTAAAGCATGATCGTAGAGATGTTCTTATGTCGGATTCTATGTTAGCACCAGAGTGAAATAATTTGGTGTTTATCGAGGGAATAATGAGTCATATTCTTTATATAAATATTTTAAAAGACAATTTAAAATTATCAGCTCAAAATTCGAAAATGAAAAATTGGAAAGAACTCTGTTTTTACTTTCTCATATACGAATTACAGAAGAAGTATTGTACTTATTAAAAATTCGAACTCGAGATTTTGACGAATCCACGTTTCAGATCTCTTTGACTCCAACAAGAAAAAACATCGGTATTATGTTTGTCCCACTGTGAGCAAAATAACCCCAAAATTCTTTGAGCTAGATAGCTAAAATTTGGTAGAGGATATGTACGCCAAATTTATTGATTTCTATCAAATTATGTGCAAAATTCATTCAGAGGAAGTCTGTTTTCCCGGATATCTGAGTACAAATTAACATGATAACTATAAAACGATAAACTAGACAGGTAAAATTTCGCATATAGATTTATTATCTAAAGTATAGATACGTAACAAATTTGGAATAAAATCAGCCAAATGGTTTACCGTCCGTAAGTCTGTGCTTCCGCATGCATGAAAACGCAGTAACTCATAAACGAAATAGATTAAATCGGTACAATTGGATACTCTATGTGACTAAAACTGCAATTTCATGTCAAATTTTGTTGTCAATCGGTCGGCAAAATTGCCTGAAATACATATTCTCGCTATAGATTCAGAAAAAATGCTAAATTCACACAAAAGATCTTTATTATTTAACTATCATTCACCAATGCCATATAAAGAATTCAACAACTTTCCCGAGGTCCACAATTTATGCAGAAGAAGAGAGATCAGATCTTTAAGCAGATTATGCGTGAAAGTTTCAAGCAGACCATTCCCGCTGGTTTCATCAAGATAACAAACCTAAGCACACTGCTCTCTACTTTCGTCTTTTTCTATAATTACCATAAAACCTGAAAACATCACCTCAGTTGCCGGATTTAAACTCAATTAAATATATTTGGTGAAATCTGGAGGTTATACTATATAAAGACTGAGAATTAATATGAAAACTGAACAAATATCATTAATAATGGAAGAATAGAGGAGAATTTATTCAGAAAAAAAATAAAGAAAGAAAGGTTAATGCATTTTACAGGGTCCGGCAAAAAAACTCGGACAAAGTTATTACATCCTAGTACAGAAATTAATTAATTTCTTTTTAATTTTTGTTCGTTTCTTTTTGTCTATCTCTTCAATTACAATATATTTTATAATGTATCTTTTAGTTTATGTATTGTTTTTGGCTTTTTCACAATGCCAAGCAAAAGGTCTGCTATTTCAGAGTTGTTTAAGCAAGGAGAACGACAGTATGGATTGTTTAATGTGCCTCAGAAAACATTGTCTGATGCAATCTACCGTTTCAAAAAGCTTAGTAATGATGGTTAAAGTCCAGGAAGTAAACGAAAACTACAGCCGTAAAATTATCGAAAAGACAGTTCAATAAAATTCGAGTGTTTCCACGAGAAAGATCTCTCGTGAACTGGGAATAAGTGCCAATCAGTGCAACGAATGACAAAAACTGAGCTTGGACTGATGGCTTACAAGTTCTAAAAAGTTCAGCTTCTCACTGAAGAAAACAAACACGTGCGGTTCCAAAGACGCCGAAATTTTTTGAAACGGGCTTCAAATCAGAGCTGAGAGAGATGCCTTTTTACTAATGAGAAGCTCTTTACGTCCAAAAGCTCATAACTCCTAGAACTATAGGATCTAGTCTGAAGACGCTCCAAGCACTTCAGCAATTGTTGAAATTATAAAAATCCAAAGTCGGTCATGTTTGCAGCGGAATTTGCGGAAGCGGCAAAACAGTTCTGGTTTTCGTGGACGAGGACGTTAAAATAAATCGAAAAGTTTACCAGCGGGACATTCTAAAAGCTGATGTATTTCCATGGGTCAAAACGCACTTCGGCAGAGTTTCAATAAGAGTCTTCATCAGCTCAAAAGGCTAAAAAAAGCAGAAGAGGGGTGCAAGGCGCATTTTCCGGAGATGATATCACCTGGAGAGTAGGCACAATATACCCCGAATCTCAATCCCTTGATTACCGTATATGCTCCATTTTGGAGTCTAGGATTTGCACTAAACGACATAAAAGTTTGGACTCTCTAAAGCGATGGCTTCGTTGAGAATCAGAAAGAATAAAGACAGTAGACTTTGTGTCCCATTGCTGAGAATTTCAATGAGCGTTTGCGTCTCTACGTCATTGCAAAAGGCGGCCATTTTGAAACAAATTAAATTTATTTACTAGTAAATGTCTACTCTTATTATTATTTGTTATATTTTATTAATTAATTAATTTCTTTTTAATCAAGTTACATTAAAAATTCTTTGCCCGAATTTTTCTGCCGCACCCTGTAAATAGTTGCTGTTGCGGTTGCTGTAGAATATTCGGCCATATAATTTATATAATCTTACATTTATCTTAATAACCGAGAAATAACAGTATTTATTAATAAGTATAATTTTTTTAAAATGTATGATGACATTTATGAGTTAATATTTTTCTTTGTTTCCTTTGATTATTAATTTCTCAAAAATGATTTTTGCATATTCTTGAAATAAGTAATGAAATTTTGTTTAGAAACATTTATAGATATTATAGTTAAATGCTCATTTTGAAAAATTAGTTTTTAGTAATGGATAGAGCAGCGTTTTCTTAAAATTCCCTAGTATACGTACGTTTTTGAGAATACTCAGTTTTAATTCGAAAGAAAGTACAGATAATCAGTTATTTGTTGTTGTTGGCGAATCTGAACTAAAAAAATGTTGCTGATTGTAATTCTGAAATCAAAAATGAGTACGTTAGAGGGATAACATTTTTGATCTTAACGTTAAAATTGCTTTTATCAAATTTTGGACGAAATAACTTTGAATTGAAGTCTGTCTGTCCATGTGTACATGAGCAAGAAAGATAAATAAAAAAGCGAAAAAATATTTGAATGTAATTTGGTATATAATTTTTCCACTAGAAATTCAAATTGAATTAAATTTAACCCAAAGTTGAAAATGGAGTGATTATCGTTTTACTTTTTTATATGTATTATGTTAACTTGATAATTCAGAAAAGGAATGATTTTAATAGGCGGAACTTCATATGGCATCTTCGGACCAAAATTGAATTTATTGTTGGATACAATAGGTTACAGGAAGATATCTGGAATTTATAATATTTTTTTTTCATTATATTACGAAACGCGCAAACGCTATATATATTGAGTTCATAGCACATGGAAATCAAGTGGAGTAACACACTCATTGGACTTGCCATGAATTTGGAGGTACGCTGGCAATATCCCTCCCAACCTCTACTTTCATGATATGTTCAGGTGATTTGAACTTTTACAGAGAACCCAACGTACTATATTACCTAACTGTGTTAGAAAGTAGAGGGCAGAATAATCCCGCTGGTTTCTCAAAATGATCCTTATAGCCAAAGTTTGGATAATCAATTGTAATAGTATGTCGATATATCATAGAAACTACCTTTTGTTTATTCGGGGAAATCCACAATAAATATAAACTTACAATATTTTTATGGAATCCATTCAGTGAATATACGATGCAAGAAAGCTGTACAACGAGGCTTTATGCAACGAAAAACACGAAGCGCTAATAAGAAAAATACATTGCAAGCGTATTTTTTTTTGGAGACAGAATGTTGGACAGAACAAACAGACAGAATGCATTAAAACTTTCAAATTGTAGGTGGAGAGTTCACTCCAAGATCACTTCTCCAAAGTGCGAATTACTTTTCAACCCTTCATTTTTTATAGTCTCTCAATAGCCTATGGAATTTCCTAGAAAGATCTGCAGATCTTGGTTCCTAATAGACATAGCGACAAAACAAATCATTTTAAAGAATGATTATTTTATAGTCAAGATCACCAAATTCTTCGCTAAGTTACCATTTTAGGTTAGGCTCTGAGACATTGACTTGGCATCCATTGAACATTCATTAAAAAATTGTTGTAAATCTCTATTTTCAGTGAAGATACTAACAATGCAGAAAAACAATACTATAGATTCATAATATCATACACAACGAGACGAGTTTTTCTCTCTACTAGATCATAATCTTGTTTCCGAAACTTCTTATGAACTTTAAAACAGTGCTAACTCATACATCTAGAACACAACTTTCATTAGATACAAAGCTTAAATATAATATCGGATAAAAGGTTTCATTTAAGTAGGAAGCTGTCACTTTACGGAACAATGAATAGAAACTACTAGGATTACTCCATTCTCCAAACAGCAGAAATCTGCTTTGCATTCAAAGTGAACACTTTCTGTTCCAAAAAGCAAACAAACAAAGAAAAAAAAATCTAGGTGTGAAAAAGGAGCTTCCGATTGTTTAACACTTGAAAAGAGAATTCAATTCCACAGCACGAAGCGATAGCATTCTAAGGAATGAATCAGCAGGATGAATAATTGAAATCCCATTCTCTGTTCTGCTCACCCTTGGAGTTGATTCTTGGCATAAATGGCAAGGGTCTTTCAGGAGATAACTTCGAATGAAAAGGCGTTCAGAAAAGTTCTTTTCAAAGAGAAAACTAAATGGCAGAATCTTATCTAATTTTCGCTACTCAAACGATTCTTTCCACCGCGCCACAGTCGATGACTTTTCTCCCACTTGTGATTCACCATTCAATATGATGGGAGGATGTTATTTTAATTTTGATCCGTTCGGTATTATATCCTTAATTTGTGATCTCATTATGTAAAAGTTGCTTTAATCAGAAGTCAAAGAAAATATCTGTGACACAGCATTTCATTAGATGCTTCAGATTAGTAACTTATCTTGCACGGTTATTCATCAGTTTTTCGTTAATTGAAATTTCTCGTTTTTAGATGTTTCTTTGGAAATAAAAATAAGCACTTACTTAGTAAAATTCTAAATGAATATCCAAGATAAATTAAGACATAAAAATTGCATACTATTTATAAAGAATGAAACACAAATTAAGTTACGTAAATGCAAAGATAATGCAATTTATTATTGGAGAATGGCATGTAAATTTCTATATGCAAGCAATAACCCGACCTACCTCAGGCCATGCGGGAAATTTGATGGAATCGCTGAGGAGGCAACCCCACCTCTATCGAAGAAACAAACGACACTTGATGATATCGGAGACTTGCAAACAACAAAAGCCCCTCTAGAGAGAACACATATTGGTTCAGAAGGAAAAAAAACATTGCATTATTACATTACATATTAAATTGCATTACATACATTAAATGTACGTTTACTTTTTACATTAGGAGAGAACTAAAGACAAGAGATTGGACAAAAGGTCCTTAATATCAGAGCATTGTAAGTATTTAAGATCAAACAACAACAAAAAACAAACAAACACACCTCTTATTATTGTTTAAGAAACTTTATTAATCGCATCACTCACTGAAGTGAAAAAAGATATCACAATGTAAAAAGACGGAGCAAAGTCGATAGAAGAAAGTTGAAAACTTTTCTGAAGAAAGGATATTAGGTTTAAATTTACATTTTTTCTTAAATATTTTACAGATTTAGAAAACTATTGCGCTAAAATAGTCATCATAGAATTATTTCTGTTTTCATTCTGTGGAAATTTACACTATTTTCTTACTTCAGTTCAGCATTCATGTGGGCAAATTTAGATTATGAGATTCCCTTGAGACGTATTATTTTACTACAGTAAAAGCAGAAGTTATTAATTTCTGGAAATGTGGCTTCAAAGAGTATCCATTCTAAATCGTGGTTTTATAACTTATTTTTTAACCTTTGGAAACAGGCATACATTTCCAGTCAGGAAAAGGTTAAAGTCAATAAATTTTCTACTGAAAAAAAACATTGATGTCTAAATTTTTATACAATCCCTGGATCTATTATTAATTTTTAGTACGACAACAAAAATATCCACATTTCTAGAACTAAGACTGAATAAGTTACGGAGATTTGAATATCATTATTTTAGATGATTATCGCTTTTTAGATGACACATTGTAATAGAAATTTGAAATGTCTCCTATTCAATATCATGTGATTCCCCGAGGATAATAATAATAATAAAGAATTTTTTAATAAAAAAGAATATATGTGTCTATATTGAAGCTTTACAAGCCAGATATTTTGAACTGGTTATTGAATTTGGAACATATATTTTTGAAAGGTGGGAATATTCCCATCGGGACGATTTGTTTGAAAAAAAAATAATTAAACAAAATTTAATGAACTTTCGGCGTTTCGTCACTGTAACTCCAGGCATTATTTCTATATAAATTAATTTTTAAACCATTTTAAATTTGAAAAAACGCCTTTCAATTTAAAATATACAGAAAATAATTTAAATCTTTTTTTAAAAATAATTTTAAACAGTAAATATTATCTTTCCAATAAAATTCAAACTGTTTCATTGTTTCGTTCAATATTTAACCGCCTTATTTTATTTTATTGCTGAAATCTAAGAAAGAAGAATTTTGTTTATTATTTGCATAGTTTGTATAAATAATAAGAGAATGAAGTTATATTATTGCAAAAACATCGTGAAACTTGAAAGAGAGCAACCAGAAACTCCAGTTTTCATTGTAACTGTGATGTCATGGCATTAGACTCCATTAGAAAAGTTAAACAGATGAGGCGTAACACAATAAATAAACAGATGAAACATAATGCAATTAAAATAGCACAAATTTAGCCTATCATAGTTTGATATTTAAAAGAACTTAATTGAAGGAATCATCAAATTATGTATAAAAGATTTAATTGAAATTAAATACAAGTCGTAACGTTTACAAACCAACTGGTCGCCATAAGTGACTAGTTTTAAATGGCTGTATGAGTTTTAATGTTATTTATTTAATTAAGGTCGATAAATTAAAAACCATGACTATTTAATTTTATTAGCTGCAATTTCTAAAGATTGCATAAAGAAACTTGACCAAATAAGATCTAAAAGCATAATGCTATGGAAAAATTCATCCGGTTAATGTACGATGAAAGGATAACGACTTTTAAAGTAGTAAAGTCAAGTAAAACATAACGACGTTTTATTCAATACGAAAACACGAATACAGAAGAACAAACACAACCGTAAGGTACACAAGAACAGAATTTGCTGTATATAGCAGCATAAAAGCTACAAATCGCTATAAATCAACTGCAACAGCACAAAGCGCTAAGTGAAGTTCTCATTCTCACTACTCGACAACTGATTTCTACATCTCCGCTTTTTATAGCTCCTGTGACAGAACATTGGATATTCTTTAAACCCTAGTTCTAATGGAGATATCATTAAAATTCGAGTGGTTTCCAGAATGTTTGTTTTTATTGCCTTAGTCATCAAATATTCGCCAAGGCCAAAGTCATTTATCTGATATTCATTCAATATCCATTAAAGCTATTTGTAAAATTCTCTTCCTTACTATGATATTTACTGCACAACGAAGCAAAATTGCAAATTCGTAATCTTTGCGGAAAAAAACAACCTCCAATATTGATAGTGACTAGTTATTACCGGATAAAGAAATGGGGAAAAGAAGAAGGAACTAGAACAGGACGATTCTCGAAACGTAATAAATTATTTCTCGCTTAATTGTATCCGAATTGTATTACACTGATATCCAACAATTTAAATAATCAATATTGGTCATATAATACGCAGCAGATTTACTATCCCATTTATCTAAAAAATAGCAAGATAGATATTTCCCTTCCCGAAGTTATATTTATGTGAGATAATTAAATTGACTTCTAGGTAATAAAGCTTTAGAGAGATAATTGCCTTTCTTCTTTCCAAAAAGACATTGTAATGTATTGGTGTAAAATTATTGGGAAGGGATCGATTAAAACCGTTGGACGGGATTTGGTCCTAAATTCTGAAGGGCTGAGAACCGTTGCTTTCACTATTAGATTTGAACTTACTTAGTGTATTTAAAAAAAGAAATAAAAATGGAAAACAATATTGCGATAATAGTATCATATCACTGTATATGAATAGCTGCTTTTATAGGCTTCATTTTAGATTTAAATATATTAATTATCGAATTCTCTTATCTCCGTGGTCAGGAAAATCCGATCCAGATAACAAGGAGCAGTATTTGTGTAATGCAAGTAATATTCCTTTTGGAACAAAGAGAAAGGGGGGGGGGGTATGTGAAAGTGTGGTTCATTATCTGAACCTGGGAAATCTCAACAAATTAATATATAAATCTATGGCGTACTGTATGGTACTTGTAAATAATTAATTTCAATTTGGCTTTATTAAATCCAAATAAATTTCCCAGTCTTAGTAGATTTATTAGATAAATCTAGTAAAATGGACAAATGTAATTACATATTTCGTGTTATTAATAACTAGTTTTAATCATTAAATAATAAGGATTAAGTCATTTTGAAACAAGTTTCGAGAACTTGAAACGATGAATCGAGTTTCAATTTAGAGTGATGAAAATTCCGAAAAGTCATTATGTGAATCAATATTATGAAGTAAGATATGATAATGACGTTTGATTAAGTTCAAGCAGGATTAGTAGTTAAATTTTATTTTTAATTAGATGCCTTATGTTATTAATTATTAGTATTAATCACAAAATCAGAAATGTTCAAGTCATTATTAAAATAAATTTTAACAAGCTGAAATGATAGTAAAAGACCTGAAATGGAGATTTATAGAATTCCATTTTATTTAAAAAAGAAAAAAAGCAAATTTTTTATATTGTATATATTAAAAGGATATATTTAAAGTGTACATTTTGAACAATACAAGAAAAATTTCTATTAATATAATTATCAACAAAATTTTTATGATTTAAGGAATAAAATTATTAGTTAATAATGTACAGTATTTTAGGAAAGTATATAATTAAGGTAAATGATCATTTAGGGTTTAAATATAGTCGGGATTACGTATGTCATTATAGATATTTATTTTGATGATAATTTTGAAAGAAATTCTGCATATGAACAGTGGAATAAGATTTTTCAGTTATCATATATCTTAATAATTATGAGCATAGAAAAGAATTGATGGAAACTCGATATTTATATTTCACACAGATGTGAACGAAACCATTTATTGGATCAAATGTCAAATTAATATAACGTTATTTAATTTTAGAAACAGTTTTTTACTTTTTATTATAAAAAGGGCCTATTATTAAAATTTCTCAACTATTTCCCTTTAACACTATTTAAACTGCTATTTAAAATTGAAAATTACACTAAATATAAAAGAATAATGAGTCATTTCATAATTATATCTATTTAACAAAGCTTTCCGCAAAATTTCGATTTTGAAGTGTATTTAAATGTTATTTACTCTTCATATAATGAATAATAAATTTTATATAACATGTGTTTCTGGATTTTTTGAGAATGTTTTTGCTAAGCGTTTCGATTCTTTCAAAAATCTATAACAAAATCAACCAAACTAGCTATCGTGCAGACATCTGGTTTGGATTAGTTATATTACCGTCCAGTTTTAAAGCAAATTAGAGCTGTTAATGATTAAAATTATCAGCTAAGAATGTACAGTATTTTATGGGACGGACGTTGTAATTTTGAATAGCTGTTAGATGATGAGGACGATACCTGAGCTACTTCCCCCTCTCCAAACTTTCGGATCACACCAGCAAGATGACGTTTAGGCCCGACGGATTTAATGTGCATCAGATCCGCTTACACGACTATTCTTAGGTGGAATCTGGTCTCGAATCTCAAGCCTTCCGGTTCCGAAATAGAGACCTTATCACCAGGCCATCACGGGCTAGCTGCATCTGAAATGTGGGGAACAATCGAAGAAGACGTTTAATTTCTACACGTCTTCGTGACTGCTGAATATCTAACGGAATATGATCCATTGCAAATTGTTATAAAATGTAATGAAGATACTCCATTGAGTGAGTAATGAAGAGGCTATGAAAATTCTTCACAAGAAGATATAAATAAAATAGATGACTTATTTCAATCTTTACAAAAGTGTGAAAAATTTTATGATACTTATTTCGTTTATGATAAATTAACGCAAGTAGGCCTAAAGATTACTTTTACACATTAGTAAGTGTGTTTAAGTAGAAAAAAAAGTCAATAGGTAAGTTTCAATCTTTATTCTCTTCTTTTTATAATTTAAATAATAAATCTCTATTTAACAAATTTATAATATTTATATAACGAAATTTTTAAATGAAAAGTAATGAGAACTGAATTAAATAAAAACTTGACTGCATTAGACAATTACATTAAAAATTGTATTTTTGAATTTATGACTATTCGAAATAAAAAAACAATATCTCATGCCTAATAGCTTACCCATATGATCTGAAGAGCATAGCAGTTCAAGAATGATCCGAATAAAAAAGTCATACAAAACATTGAACAAAGCCCTCCTTTCTTATTTTTAAACGACTCCAAAACTTTGAAATAGTAGCAATTACTTATTCTGTTTAGGAGTATCGTATCCTTATAAGTAAACATATAAAACAAAATATCCAATAACTTGCACGTTGTAAAGAGTAACTGTATAATAAAGTAATATTTTAGATCCGTAGACTCTTCCGCAAGTAAATTCAAACGAGTTCCTCGATATGAAATATTCATGGCTTCTTACGAATACATCCTACCGTTCTGTTTAAGAAAAAGTGTTTCCTGATATGTGATTCACCTCTCGAGACTTTAAAAATATACTTTAGTCTGTGAATAAATTTCCCTTTTTTTTTGCTCTTACTAACCTATACTTATAATAAAGCTCTATGTGTGTTGGTCGCTCTACAAGCCAGAACGTTTGACCTACAGCTACTAAATTTGGTATGTGTATACCTTGGAGGTTGGAAATGCGAACCTGGAATCCTTTTTAAAATTTTTTAATTAGAATTTTAATTATTAATTAAAAATAACTTTCCCGCCAAAAATTCTTCTTTTCCCCACTGCCAAATGAGTAAGGCTTCAATTTTTTCCCCACGCTAATGATGTTAGGCTTAACATTTTTCGACGGATGATTTCAAACAATTCTGTTTATTTTCTTAGTGTTTGATGCATTTAAAATTAAACATTGTTAAGGTTTCTTCATGATGAATCTGAGAAAATTAAAGTTATCGTTAGAAAGATCGTTATCGTTTTTTTTTTTTCATTTCTAAACGATGAAATTTCTTTTTATCGCTGGGAAATGAGAAAATGAAGCTTAATTTTTAATCAATTAAAATTCTAATTAAGATTTTGAAAAAGGAATCGCTATTTGAGGCGCACATTTCCACTCTCCACGACATATATGTTCCAAATATGGAGTTTGGTAGCCAACACACACACACACACACACACGCACACACACACACACACACACACACACACACACACACACACACACACACACACACACACACACACACACACACACACACA
>JAPMOR010085630.1:772475-819743 GCA_026543865.1 Argiope aurantia | reverse complement strand
ACACACACACACACACACACACACACACACACACACACACACACACACACACACACACACACACACGCACATCAAACAATGGCCATATCAAATTTATTGTTTGTAGGATTCTTAAAAATTAAAAACATATATATAATTAATATGTTGATTATACTAATCGTTAATATGTTGACTGTATTAGAAAATAGATCGATCCAATAGATAGATGGAGAGTTCAATAGATCAGTTATTATAAGAAAGGTTTCTTCATGTGAAGAAAAAATTTCTGTATCATTCCAGGCATCTTTAAATAAATAGATATCACTTGATCAATGGCAGAAAAATAAAAAGAAACGAATATAATCAAAAAATGAAATAAAAAGTGTTCGGATCCAGAATTTATTTTTTCCCAAGGTCCTGCTGAACTGGATTTATTACAAGTAACAATGGAAACAACAGAACACGATATTGGAAACTCATTCCATCTGGATGCCCCTTTTGTTACGATTAAAGTTGTTCGCAGAAATATGCCTTTCTTCTCAATCTTCAGAATCAACACGACATTTTTCTGTTTATTTTGGCTATTCGATTGAGTTTCCAGACGTATTGCTGCCCGAATTCAATGTGTGCCCTCAAATCCGGAAGGTTGTTTTGTTATTGCCTCGCTAAACTGGGGGAATAAATTGCTCTTTTTCTTCCTCTGCTTGATTCTTTAGTTTTTAAATCTTTTTTTTCTGAAAGAAGCAGTAGTCAGTAAATGAAGCAGGGAGTTGTGAAATAACAGTGTCTCTATTTTTTCTTTATTATGAATGTATGTCGAATATTTTCCTCTTTGAAGCTGCTTATGAGTGTTTGTTTGATATAAATAGACGGAAATATATTGTCAAATATAAGAACTATATGCTTAGTTTTTTTCTTTGCTAAGTTGACTTCTGTTTCTTCAGATGCTTACCTAAGATTAAAAGAGAAATTTAAAAGTCAATGAAAGGGGGGGATCCTTTTTTCCTCCAAAGTTATGATATGGCAAACATTGGAACTATCTGCTTTTGTTTTATAATTCTGCTTAACCTTTAAAGTGATCATGTTTTCCGAAAATGGTATATTAAAATCTTTATTTAAGAAATTAAATTTATTTAGTTTATTTAATAAAATTAATTTTATATATACTTATAATAAAGCTCAATGCGCGCGCGCGCGTGTGTGTGTGTGTGTGTGTGTTGGCGCTCTACAGGGCCGACCGTTTGACCTACAGCTACCAAATTTGGCACGTGTATACCATGGAGGTCGGGAATGTGCACCTGGGTAGTTAGAATCTTATTTATTTAAAAATTAGACGAAATTTTGGCGTGTTTCTGCTATAACTTCCGAAAATATTACCGCACAAAAAAGATTTTTACATCAAGTTAAAGATCAAAAATTTATCTTTTAAATGATACCAATGTTTTAACCTTAAAATTAAATTTCTATTTTTAATGAATTTTTAAATAAATATTTTAACTATGTTTTTCAATAATTTTTTTCGTAAAAAATAAAAATTAAAATTAAGCACGTTTTGCATTCATGGGAAAAAATTAGCTTTTTTCAAAGTGTTGCCATCACATTGATTAAAGCTCCAGTTAAAAATAAATTAAATCTTTTTGAAAATGAAATCTGCAAAAATATAATTTTCGGCACTTGTCTGTAGGAAATGAAACAAATAAGAAATATTATTTTTTCTAAAAAATAAATTCAAGAAAAATTATTTAATGATCTTTTACACTCTCTATATTATTAATCCAATAAATCAGTTTTATTTTAAGGCAAGTTTTGTTTAATATGAACAGGACATCCATTCAAATCAGGGCCACACAGCTAATTTGTAAACCTTTAGTAAGACACAGATCTGCTAAAATGGTATAAATGGAAAATGATTATATTTTATGTAACTTGATTGAATAAATGCTCTAATAAATAACGAATTTTTGATTTTACATAAAGCTTCTGCTGTGGAAATCAAGATTAACAAAATGTTCTTGAAACACTAATATTTTAAATAAAAAGAGTTAATTTCCAATCAATTAAATCAATCACTTAAACTGACTGATTTATGAAAATTTGAATATCACTATTCAATAAAAAAAAAGGATAATTTTAGATGTTCCGTCGATCGTTTCAAAGAAAATACGCCAATCAGCGCGCAGTTTTCTCAAGATTAATTGGCCTAAGATTATGAAAATGTTAGTTATTCTAAATTTTTAACATTCAAAACTTCTTAAATAAGTCTTAGTTGATCTTGGAAAATAGAAACATTCATTCATTTATTTAAAATTTGGTGTGTCCAAAATATTTCTCAGAATATGTTACCTTACTGCATTTATTTAGACTTCGTAATTTTTGGAATATATTTATAGGCCGGAACAAAATATTATTATTGATTTCATTTCAATCTTTTTGAAAGCAAAACTTAAAACTGAATTTTATGCTGAATCTGAGAAATTTTTGTTGAATTATTCTTTGAGATATTGCATAAATTATGAAAAATATTTTATAGTTCACATAAGACTTAAATACCGAGCGATTCTGTTTGCAATACTCATATTCAATAATAATAATAATAAATAAATAAATAACAATAAAGATGATAAATAAAATAAAACGCTTGGTTTTATTAAAAAATATCTTAATATTAATTGCAATTTCATCATTTCCACTTTAAATTAAAGTTGAAGTTTTACCGGAAATGACAACAAATTAGAAAAATATATATAGTAAATTGAACGAAACGATCTAAACAACAGTATAAGTTTGGTATGACTATCAAAATTGGAAGATTAAAAATGTTTTGTTTGAGAATCTATTAAGAGACCAGTTACTTAAAATATTTAATTGAAAATCGTAGCTAGCGGTAATACTGGCGAACCGGCTGGTCGCCAAAGGCGGCTAGTTTATTAATCAATTTATATATTTTATATTCTGCATATTGGATTGAGCCATGGAATTAAAACATCTCAATTGTATTAACCATCTAAATTTTTTTTTCTTTAAGGAAAATTCATTCAAATTAGGCGATAATTAAGGCTAACATTATTTTTAGTGTTAAATAATTAGACATCACATATCAAAATAATATGATTATAATTATTTTCATTGTTAAAAAAACTCATTAAGGGATTTTAATATATGGAACGTTTTAGTACATTATGTGATTTGAAAATCACAATCTCTCTTAAAATCTTTTGTAGTAGCGAGAACTTAGACCAACTTTATTTTAGTGTTAGATGAATAGTCATCACTTATGAAAATAATATAATGATAATTAATTTGATTGCTAAAATCCACATTAAGTGATTTTAACACAGGGTACATATTGGGATGTGATTTTGATATCAAAATAGTTCTTAAAATTTTTTTGTAGTGTTTCTTAAAATATTGTGTAGCATAAGTTTTTTTCATGTGTTTGGTCCCCTAAAAATATATTTGAAAGGGAAGCATTTTAACTCGGGCTCGAATTTTCATCGCACGAACTTAAGGACGCTGTGAAGGACTGGGTCTCGTCACGGCCTCAGGAATTCTGGGAAAAAGGAAACCTTGTTCCCAGAATCAATGAGATCGTTGTGCTCAGGCCTATGGCGCATACTGTGAAAAAAGTCTTCATTTATACCCACAGTGTCGTTTCGTACCTTTTCATTCGAACACCCCTTGTAGATACATACGGAAAAGAAATGGATATTAGATGAATATCGATAATTAAGCCCTTAAATTCTATTTTGTTTTCGAATGAAAAAATAAATGCTGTTTAAGCTATGAAAATAATGGATTCGACTTTGGGAGAACATTCTGTGAGTCTTTCAATGGTAAAAAAGTGGTTTACAAGTTTTCTTGATGAAAATGTTAGTCTTGAGGATGATTCACGTACAGTAAAAAAAAAAAAAAAAAAAAAAAAAATTGAACTTTAAATTTTATTGGATGAAAATCCATGTCAAACTCAAGAAGTGTTTTCGGAGTATTTAGAGTTCCTCAAGAAGCGATATCACTTATTTGCATACAATGAGAAATATACAGAAGGGAGAAAAATGAGGTTCTCATAAACTGACGGAAGAAAACAAAAATTGAAAAGTTGACATTTGCTTGAATTTGATTCTCGATGCAAAAGAAAGAATTTCTTCCGCAAAATCATGCAAGTAATGAAAAGTGGATTTTGTGGATCATTCCTAAACGCAGAAAAACCTGAGTTGATACAAGCCAGCCGTCAACATCAACTACAAAAATAAATGTTCATACCAACAAAGGCTATTGTGTATTCGGGGAAAAGAAGTCATAGCCTGCGAGCTTCTGAAAACTGGTCAGTCTGAAAACTTGAAGCTGAATATTATCAGAAAGAAGTTATCAAAATAAGTAATATGTTGGATGAAAAAAGATCATTTATGAAAGGCGGAAAGTGACATTGCTGCATGGCAATACTCCCCTAAATATAGCAAACGAACCTAGGAACTCGTCTTATTTTTATATTGGGAAGTTGTTCAGCATGCGGCATATTCACCAGACTTGGCTCCTTTTGATTACCACTTATTCAGATTAATGCCGTCATATTTGAAAGACAAGCGGTTCACGAAAGTTGACAATATGCGAAAATGGCTCAATTAATATTTTGCTTCGAAACTACCAAGTTTCTATCGCGATGGCCTTCATTATCTACTCCATAAATGGCAAAAGATCCACTGATAATAACGTCATCAAAATTACAAAATTCTCTTTCTGCAAATAATGAAACAAATTGAGTTGAATAAAAGTGGATAAAAAAATGTTCTTTTAGAGCTAATTTTCTTAAAGATTTGAAAATAAAAAAGATTTAAATGCAGTATGTTTTTGAAACCATTAGAGACCAGATTAATATTTCAAATAAATTAACTAAATTAAATGACATACATTAAAAAACCAGCATTATATGTTGCTTATGATATATTTTTAAAGATATTCATAAAATGTGCGCTTATTGAAAGCGTCAAGAAAAAAGATTTTTTAATTCACATTACGAGAACAAAGTAGGGGGTTATGTTTTTTTTTTTTTTTTTTTTTTAACTGCTTCAGATTTTTTTAGAGGGATAGACGGTGTTCGTATTGTTATTCAAACTTAGATGGTAGATATCTTGAAAATTTTTTTCTAGCACCATTCACAAACACTATTTCTCATTAGGTTTTTCATAATTATGAAATTTGATGAGCGCGCTTTAGCAATTCTCTGCTTTTCTTAGATAACAGGATTTACAATTCTCTTTTACCCTTGTTTATTATCTGAATCTACATAATTATCCAAGAAAAGTATTCTAGGATAATTTTTTTTTATCCCGACAAATTCGAAGTGGCCTTAGATTTTTTTTTAAGGAACGGAACAAACTTTCCAAATAAGATTTTGAAATGAAGGATATAAATCGGCAAAAGATTTCATTTCTAAAATTATTCTTATTTTTTGATAATTTTTTCGAGTTAAGAAAATTTATATACTTATATATTTTAATATAAATTTATACATACTTTATATAAATTTAAGTATAGTCTATTAAAAATTTATATATAGACTGGTTTAACCATCAATATGCATTAAATGTGTTTTTTAGATTTTTACTTTTCTAAAATTAAATTGGAAATAATATGATTTTCGAAAAACTGAACCTGCTTTTTCTATTCTTAATATTTAGTTTCAAGATAAATAAATTGTATATATTTGGACATTTTTTAAAATTAATTGCATAATTTTTTAAAAAGTATAAGGATTTGATAACATGCGAAATGAATGATTTATTTATTTAAAAATAATATTTTAGAACTGAAAATTATTAGAACAAAATTATTTGCCACTCGAAGTATCAATATCAATTAACTTGATTTCTCAATTAAACACACATGTAGTAAGTTTATAACATTTTATGAATGAATTACAGCTTTTACAATAATTAATTTTTTAAAGACTAAAGTTGAAAATCTATTTTAAACAATTCTCTTTATGGCAATACTATCTGTAAATTAAACGCCATGTTATCTCAGGTTCGTTTAATAATGAAATTATTTATTTTCAGCAACGTATTTACTGCCACAATTAATGTTACAAAAGACTATTGAAGTCGAAAAGATGAATGATTTCTTCTTTTGCACAGCAAAGATTAATTCAAAATAGAATAATTAAAGTGACGTAATTGCCAAAATTATATTTGTTTTAATTTAACGTATGCGTAGTAATAACAAATAATAGCTTATAAAATTGGAATTACCGTTTCATTAGTGGGAGGAGGAAATTGAAAGATTTGTGTAGAATAGGATTAAAATACAAGGGGTTTTCAAATGAAAAGGTACAAAACGGCACAGTGGGTATAAATGAAGACTTTATTCAAAGTATACACCATAGGCCGGAGCACAACAATCCCATTGATTAACTAGTCGAAGGATTCCTTGTTCTCAGAATTCCTGTGGCCGTGACGAGACGCAGACCTTTCCAGAGTCCTTGAGTTCGCCGTGAGAGATGAAGCGCTTCCCTTTCAGATGTTTTTTCAGAATCATTAACTCCGATGTGTACTGTGAGACACTCCGAAGACTACGCAGATCCATCAAGAACAAAAGACCGGGGCTACTCAAGTAGAGTGTGGTTCTGCTCCATGATAACACGTGTCCACTCGTCTCGAGGGTCACACACGCGAAATTGGGCAAGTTCAAGTGGGAACAGCTCGACTATTCGCCCTACTACCCGGACATGTCGCTCTGCGATTTTCATGTTTTTGGTCCCCTGAAAAAGCATCTGAAAAGGAAACGCTTCAATTCGGACAACGAACTCAATGATTCTGTGAAGGACTGGGTCTGGTCACGACCACAGGAATTCTGGGAAGAAGGAATTTTTGGCTCATTAATCAATGGAATCGTTGCGCTCAGGTTTATGGTGTATACTTTGAATAAAGTCTTCATTTATACCGTGTTGTTTCGTACCTTTTCATCTGAACACACTTTTTACTATTTTATTAGAGTGAGATGGAAAATAAAACATTGTACACCAATACTATCTGTTATTTCGACAGATTGACAAAACTAAAGTCGAAAATCGAAAGGTTTCTGTAGTATAGTGTTAAAATACCATTACAAAAATATTTTAAAACTTTTTTTCTGAATTCAAATTTTTTATTTGTACTGGGAGAAAGAAATATTCTTTTTGTTCTCTATGATTTATTTTGTCAGAATACATGATATTTCTAAATTATTTTTCCTTACTGTGGTACATATTTCTACGACTTTTTATTTTCTATTTGCAAGAGCAGCATATATCGTACATTTTAAGGAAATGGCTTATTTGAGTAACCGTGAATTATTTGTATATTTGCATAATTTTCTTAACAGGAATCGCATAATAAATTTCACTAGGAAAGAGAACGAACGATTTTTTTGTGTGCAAATTTCATGTGTCTATTCTCATCTTTGTCGCAGACATGCAATTTCCAAAACGCTTTTCGGTTCAAGGAACGTCTGGAAAATAAAAATATGTCAAAATCTCGAGTTCAAAATAAATTTTTTTGAGGGGGGGGGCTATTCTACTTTATATCTATACTTATAAATAAAGCTCAATGTGTGTGTGTGTGTTGGCGCTCTACAGGCCCGACCGTTTGACCTACAGCTACCAAATTTGGTACATGTATACCTTAGAGGTCGGGAATGTGCACCTGGGATCCCTTTTTTGAATTTTTAATTAGAATTTTAATTATTAATTAAAAACTAACTTTCCCGCCAAAAAAATCTTCCATTTTCCCCACCGCCAAATGAGTAAGGCTTCAGTTTTTTTTTCCAACAGTAATGAGGCTAGGGTTAACATTTTTCGGCCGATTATTTCAAACGATTCTGTTTATTTTCTTAATGTTTTATGCATTTAAAATTAAACATTGTTAATTAATCGATCTTTCAGATTCCTTCTGAAGTACTTTTGAATTAAAATAACACAGAATTAAGGAAATTAAAAATTTCTAATCCGCATAGCGTTACCCTAATTGGCGTAGAAAAATTCGCGCATTTGCGTTACCACAGCTGGCTTTGAAAATTCACGCATGTGTATTGTGTTCTTATTGCTGACAAGTATTATCAACTGATGCGGAATTGATTTAAATTATTTTTAGGTTAATTATATGATTTTGTAATTAAAATGTATTTATGTTAGTTATATATTTTTTGTATATGCTTATAGTTTTAAGTACATCGTTTTTTAAGTAGTTTTTTTTTTAATCTTTTCAACCGATTATTTTAAACGATTCGTTTTATTTTCTTAGTGCTTGATGCATTTAAAATTAAACATTGTTAATTAATCTATCTGTTCATGATGAATCTGAAAAAATTTTGTTGAGAAATTCTTGAGATATTACATAAATTAAGAAAGATATTCTTTAGTGCCCATAAAGTTTAAACGCTCAGTGACTCTGTTATCAGTAATCATATTATAAAAAAATGCTTTGTTTCAGTAAAAAATATTATTATATTAATTGCAGATTAATTCTTTCCTCTTTAATTTAAAGCATAAATTCTACGGGATCTAACAGAAAATTAGAGAGATACATATTACGTTATGACTGAATACTTTTATAATATTATGAGTGAATTATATGACTATCAAAGTGTGAAGTTTAAAAATATTTTGAAGAATCTATTAAAGTAGGAATTGCGTAAAATATTTAATTATTAAAATTTAAACGAACATTAAGATTGGCGAACCAGCTGGTCGCCAAAGGCGGCTAGTGATTAAATAAGAAAAAAATAACCAAAGGATGTGATCTCTCCAAAGCTTACTCTCATACTTTCTAATAAATGCGTTATCTCTCCCCCCCTCAATAAAATTATTGACTTTAAGTAAAGCCACAAATGCCTTGCACAACATTAGTGAATAATACTTATGAAATATAGATCTTTGGGGCAATATAGATCTTTGGGGCAAATCTAAGATTTTTATTGAATCTGTCATGTGAATATCTACAATGAACGGGGTTTTGGCAACCGACTGAAACAAAATTTTAGCATTTAAATGCAATTGTAATCACAAGATAACACACCGAATTTTATTGACTTAAGTTATTTCCTTTATGAGATATTGTGTTTGCATGCATGTTATAGAACAGACCAACAGATGGTCAACCCATTGACATACTTAGTTCAAAATTTGTTACTAATATATATTGCAGATTTTATACACCACATTTTACTTGTCTGGCTAGTTGCACTTTTGAAGTCATCGAGTTTACTTGTAAGTGAACATTCAGCCTTTCCGTGAATAGATTTCATTTTAAATTTGATAGAAATATAGAAATTTGGTCGTTAGTCCATGCAACTAATTTCATCCGTCTAGCTCAGAGTGTTTTTGAGTTATCATGCTCACGGAGAGACAGATAGACATAATGTCAAAAATGTATTTTTCAAACATAATGCTTAGTGCTAAAATTGGAGCATAATGTCCTGAAACATGGAGATTTATCAAGTTCTAATTTTTAGACAATTGCAATACTTTCTTTATACTTCATATACCTTCGGAGCTTTTTCGTATGCACCATTTTCTTTTTCACCCTCTGACCGCATGAAAACTGTGGACCCAGGTGAAGGTCGTGAAGCCCCAAATGCTCGAATTTTTATTAGTCTTGGAATCGCATCCCTACTCTCTTTCCCGCACATGAGCGTATTGTGCATCGTAATATGGAAAAGAAAATTGAATATCCGAGAATAGACTGAGGAAGCCCTTTTCCGTTCGAATAAAACCAAAATTTGACAAAAAAAAAAAAAAAACATACTAAATTTCATTTAACTAAATCGTTGCATCTTTTAGCAATCACATCCACAAAAATTCGAGTTTACATACTAAATAACAGTGAACTCGTTGACGCATTTGATACAGATTATTACGATTAGGTTCAAAATTTGATACAGATTTTCGATTTTAACGCTGCGATTGAAATTTTATTAATCTAGCTCTTTAAAGTTTGAAGTTATGGGGTCTCTTGTACCCAAATAGACAAATAATTTTCTTGTGCATGGATTTCATCGAAAAATTTACAGTCGTCTATGAAATTGGTGTAAAGACCACATAGCAAATTTAATCTGTTTAGTTCAAAACATTGCTGACAGACAGACAGATAGACATAACTCCAAACAGGTGGAGAAGTCTCTTCGAAATTTTTTCGCTATCCTCCAATAAATGCACTTGTTATGCAAAATTAAATGCATGCCTTTCGTTTGCATACATAATTGTCATGCCGTAATTAATAATAGTTAAAAGCTTATTAGCTCTAAATTTTTAGTGATTAACCGTTGAGATGTGATTTTTGCACTCATGTAT
This sequence comes from Argiope aurantia, assembly GCA_026543865.1. NCBI lineage: Eukaryota > Metazoa > Arthropoda > Arachnida > Araneae > Araneidae > Argiope > Argiope aurantia. The sequence continues at coordinate 809,443 of JAPMOR010085630.1, read as the reverse complement.
CAGAAAACTGGATTTGTATTTTGGGTTTCTTTTTTCCAATCGATTGAAAACGAAATTCTGCACATAATTACAATTATAGTCACAAGATCATATACTAAATTTCATATATTTATGTCGTGTCTTTGAATTATCCCGTTTAAATGTTTGCGAAAGTACAATGAGATATTTGTTCAACCCTGTGTTGGATCTAGTTTTAAATTTTATAAATATTTACATTTTAAATGTTAAATCTGTGTATCCAATTTCAACCACGTAGCTCTCTTTGTTTTGTAATTATTGTGTCAATTCAAATTTAATCAATTAGATAGACTTTCTCAGAATGGGTTTGATTTATAATTTGAGAGAAAACTATACATTTGGTGTAAAGGCGACATATCAAATTTCAAAGCATTTCTGAATTATCGTGTCTATATATAGATAGAAACACGTTCCAAAAATGGGTTTTTCGGACATGAGTATATCTGTAAAGTGGGGATTTATCAAAATTTCGAGCTCCAATTTTTTGACGATTGCAATGCCTTATTTTTGTAAAAGACGTGCACCAGAAAATAAAAAAAGGCGTTTTTACTCGGATTCAGAGAAATCTAAAACGTAAAAATACATCAAATTTTTGGGACTGAATACTTTTCTTTCAATTAGTGTATTTCCTGTTTGTATATTTTGCATACATGAAAATGAAATAAAAAATACCCTCAACAAAATGTCCCCAGTCTACTCTTCCATAAGGGCAAAAACAATATAGATTCGTTCTTTTTAATCTGTAAAGTAACGAAAAAAGAAGACGGAAAACAAAAATACTCCGAAGTTAAGCGGATAATCGAGGAGAGCAGTTTACCCGAGGCTCCCAGATAATCGGATAATTCGATTAACAGGTTACACAAAAATGTTTTCACCTAAGCGAGAGTACATTGATGTGCTCTGTTACGAGACACTTCATCTCAAAGATTCCCTTCCAAAGATCCCTTTATCCAAAAGAGCTAGACTTCATTTTATTTTTCTTAGAGTGCGTAATTTAGTTTGGTTGCTTCTGAAAAGAAAAGGCAGTTCCTTTCCTTTGGCGATCTTTTGTTCGTGCCTAGTAGCATAAGTTGATTTTTTTTGCTGGCAATCAGAGTTTTGTCTGATATTTTTTTTTTTGTTGATAAATAGTAAGCTCTGGAAAATTGAAGATGGATTCCTTTACAAGAAGACATCAACAATTTGCTCCTTAAATATTCTATGAGTTAGTCTTAGGATTAGAAAATAAGAATACGTATTAAAGAAACATTTAAAATATTTGGATAAAATAAATAATTTGTTAATCAAGTAATTTTGCTGGCATCTGTTTTCTTCTTCAAATTTAATAAAGCACGCAGAACTAAATCGCATTGATAAAATATTCATGTTATTTGAATTAAAACTTAAGATAGTGTATGATTTCTAATTTTTAAGATATTTGCGTATACTTAGGAATATTAAATAGGCAAGACGGACTGTTTACGACACTATTTGCGTTTTGGATTTTAATCGTGTTGTTTAGATCAGCAAAGTTATTTGTGAGATCTGTGCAATGCATGAAAATGGAATACGGGCTCAAAGTAAACTCACCTTTAGTTTTAGAGCTTCAAAAACCACGATCAAATTAACTTCTTTAAACGATCAAAGCCTACGATCTAATTAACTTCTTCATCAAATCATCAAAAAGCACAATCAATTTAACTTCTTCGTCAAACGATAAAAAACCACGATCAAATTAACTTCGTCAAACGATCAAACTCACGACCTAATTGACTTCGTCAAACGATCAAAAATTACGTCCAAATTTTCTTCGTCAAACGATCGTAAGGTAATTAAAAATCAGCTGAAGTGTTGTCACCGAATCTTTCTCAGATATTCTCTAATAAAGATAACATTTCTGGTTCCATAAAAAGTTGTTGATAGTGGGCAGAGCAATGAACCCCGTTTCTGTTCAGATTTGTCTTTTTAAAGTACCTCCTATAAGCTTCGTAGTATAGTAAGAAAATCAAATGTGTATTTTGGATGTTATTATATCGATCGATTGAAACCAAAATGTAACACAGAATTGCAATTTCAATAACAACGCTACATACTAGATCATATTTAATCAAGTTGTACGTTTTTGTGCCGAAGACTCTCCGTGTATGTGGTGGCTGGCACACGTATAAATCTGTCGTGGTCACAAAGTCCTCCATGTCGAGAGTAATACCACTGGATGTACTGGATCGGCGGATATCGTTCTCTGATTCAGGTCTAAATTACGATCTGTGACTGAGTGAATAAAATGCATGAATGGAGTCCGTCCCGTTAAAGGATTGTGACGTGTGTGTAGCTAAGTCGTAATCTTGGGCCTAGATGGAGCTACTGAAAAAACAAGAGACTCACCCTTGGCTTAAAATCATTGACTCCTAAAGTCAATAGGTTTGTCTATGGCAAGTGCCATTAGAAACAACAACAACGTTTTTACATTATTGCATTTATTTGCATCAAAGTATAGCCGACAGACAGTCAACCTTTTGACAAATTTAGATAAAAATTTGATAGAAATAAACGTTAGAATTTTAGATGTTAAATCTGTGAACCATGTTATATTATCCTAGATTTTTTTTAGCTTTTTAATCATTGTGTTAAAGTGTATTCAAACAGCTAGGTAACCAGACATTTTTATGCATGGTGTTCGTTCAAAATTTGAAAGAAATCTCTAAATTAAAAGTAAAGAACATACACAATACTGTTACAAACCTGCAATTCTGCTTCCCAGCATAGTTGGCTCCATCATCGGAAAGAATGTTTTACAGTCATCTGTATTGGATGGAGTCCGGGTGTCGCGTTAGAGGTCCCAGAGCTTGGCGACAAACTTGGTGACCATTTGGCGACTTGGCGAGGAATTTGGCGACTTTGGTGCCAAAATAGATTATACCCGAAACATCGAGAATTTTCCGATCCGTCCAGTAGAAACCGAGATACGCCTCGAGCGTTCCTGATTGGTTGAGAGGCTTCTAGCCCCGCCTCCTGAGACCTATAAAAGGGTCTGTAACTGCCAGAGCAGGGAAGGCAGAGATTTTTCTTCTTTTTTTTCGATTTTGGATTTTTCAGTGATTTTCCGGATTTGAGAGCTAACACTCGTTAAGTGAAGTCGTGTTTCTCCCGACCTCCCGTTAGAACTGACCTCCCCTGACGACAGAGTTACCCGCAAGTTGCCCGACTCGTCCTTTTTAGGATCAGTTTTGGAAGGGCAGGAATTAGAATCAATGGCAGACCGGGTTTCCCCAGCTGCAGACGTTATGGATACTTCAATTATGGACTTTGATAACATCGATCCAAGTACCAAATGCGAGGAATTAAGGAGATTCAAGGCCGCTATCTCCGCAACGAAAAACAGAATTCAAAAAATCCACACCATGATGAATGAGCTCCCGAACAGCCCAGGAATGAAAGAATTGGCTACCCTGGACAAGAATTTCCAAGAAGAGCTAGATGGACTCAACAAAAGGGTGAGTGCTCTTGGAACATGTTTTATCGTGCATTGTGTGTACCACTCCCCATTAAACTTAACTAATAAGGATAAAAAATTAACTAATAAGGCAAAAAATAAAAGAACTAGAACTCGTACTGATAATGAAAATATTAGTAAATTAAATGATAACATTTAATTTACTAATGTTATCATTAAGTTTAAAGCTTTAAAAACTGATATAAATTCATCTACTAATAATGATGGCTTTAAATTTCCACCGAAGAGGCTTACTGCCAATATCAATACCACTACCAAAGATAATGACAACGAATCAATTATTAGCGATAATCTATATCAAAATTTGGAAAACCTAGAATTTGATGAAGCAGATGCAGAAATAATACCCAAAGCTCAGAGACCCCCCTCCCCCAATTATGCTTAAAAGGTCTGAAAAATTTCTCTAGGAACTAAAATTTATAAACGAAAACTGTCTCCCAGTTGAGAGCAAATTAAGCGGACCATATATAAAATTTTATGTAAACGAAGATGAAGAACATAGGAAATTAACTAAATTCTTAAAAAATAATGAACTAGACTACTTCATAATCACCCCTAAAACTAACCGTCCTATCAAAGTTGTAATAAGAGGTCTCCCCAACAATGTGCCAACACAAACTATGAAAGAAGCACTTGAATCAAACTGTAATCTAAAAATAGATAAAGTTGCACAACTAACTAGATTTAGGACTAAAGATCCCCTCTCTCTCTTTCAAGTAACTCTTCCCAACATTGAAATAAATAAACAAATATGGAACTTATCATCATTACTATATCTAAAAATTAAAGTTGAAAAATTTATAAGGAAAACTGGAACCATACAATGTTTTAATAGTAATTATTGTCATCACAGTGCGGCCTCATATCACATGAAACCGCGCTGTATAAAATGTGGAAAAGATCGCAACAAAGATCAATGCCAATCACCCCCAGAAAAACCAACTTATATAAACTGAGGTAAAGATCACTACGCATCCTACAGAGGTTGTGAAAAGTCTCCCCCCCCCGCATTAATATAGTTAACAAATGCAAAACGGTCAATCCTAACTTCACCTATGCAAATATTGTAAATAATGAACCATACCAAGTCAAACTCCCCCCCCCCCCCCTGAAAAAATGTCAATAGAGGATCTTGCTAATAATGTCCAGGCAGAAGTTCACTTGCCCATGCACATCACTGAGCTAGAGGGAATAAAATATATGCTGAATGAATTCAGACGACTGTTCGGTGGACAAGATATCATGAAACTATACAGACAATTAAAAAATGCTGATAATGATGTTGATAAAGTACATATACTGGTTAACTCGCTGCCCTTATTCTGTAACACCCCGACTAATTAATGTTTTCCGCCCTGGCCTCTCACCTTTCATATAATAGTAATCAAATTCCTTAACAGCTGAAATAAACGGTGCACACTCTAATCCAATAAGATAGTTCCATCTGCGCAAAGGTCTCACTCTATTAGATTTACAGATGGTGGGGCCTGCGGCCCCAATGAGCTGTAACTCCTCCTACAACTCTGCAGGGAAGTCAGAGTAGTAGTAGTCGTAGTCGGAATCGACGGAGGGGCGTAGTCGGAATCGACAGTGAAGAACTGGTCTTCCAGGGATTAGCAGAGCAGCGACGGAGTCAAGCTAGTGCTGAACTAAGCTGTGAGCTACTGTCTGCAGTATATTCTTGTTGTATGCTGTTGTATGCTACACGTCTCGGCTGAAGATAATCGTCTTCTTTGCTGTATATAGTTGTCGCTTTTGTGCTGTTCTGTGTGTTTTCGTGTAAATAAACGTCGTTGTTTCTTTTTGTACTGCCGCCTGCTGATTGAGTGTTCTCCACACCATATAATTTCCACTATCCAAACGAACCCAGGAAATTTCGTAACAATACTATATGTCGAATTCAAAGCATTTTTTGAATTATCGTGCTTCTAGACAGACGGGCAGAGGCAGACATATTTTTAAAAATGCATTTTTCGGATTCAAGAAGATCTGGAGATTCATCAAAATCTAGAATTAGAATTTTTTGACGATTACACTATTTTTTGTTTGTTTTTATATTTAGTACATGTGAACGTAAAAATAAATTTGGAAATCGAAACAAATTTTAAAAATACTGAAGAATTATTATTCCATTATTCCATCCAATAGTAAATAAGTATTTGGATTTGGTTAAATTAAAAAATCTTTCCTAAGAAAAAAAGGTGTTGTATGGTATATAATATAATATCACCTGTTGCTGCAATTATGGAATGAACCATAATGAAGTCACAGAAGCTCTGCAATAAAAAAATATATATAAAATCAGTTAAATAAAATTTCAGTAAGATATTTCATGACAACAAAAGTAACTTCGTAAAAAGAGGCGATGACTTTTTATGAACTCTCTTGAATTCTGTTGAAAGAGAATGCAGATTTATCCAAGAAATTGCTCTTGAAACAGCATTTATAAGGTAGATAATAAAAAAAAATATCGATGAATTAGGGAAAACAGAACATTGGTCTTATATTAACCCTTTCGCGACGAGCGTGTCACATATTCATCACCAGTGAACGTCTCTCACAGCCGGGCGTTCCTACCCGTGATTCCTGGAAATCGAACTTATGGGACGCTGATGCATATATACATTCTAAACGGGAACAATTTTTAAATTCGGATGTCAGTTCTGTTTATTTTATGTAGATTTCGGATACATTTCGCGTACTTCTCTTTTTATTACGGAAAGCCTTGGTTTCGGTTTATTATGGCAAGAAAACGCGCAGGAAGAATGTGCTGAAATGATAAATGAACTAATAATCTAAAAAGGCAGAAAAAATGACGACGTTAGGACAAACTTTATTTTTTATGATTTTTTTTTCAAGATTAAGCTTAGAGACGCAAAACTTCCGTCCTGCGGGATGATTTCTTTCGCGTACTAGACTTTACAGCATTCAGTGAAACTTCGTTCCTTAGCATAACATTTTCACGATAGAGTGATCGGGTTGGATTTCATTACGAAAACAGACAATGATGTAGAGTGGCCACCTTACTCCCCGGATCTTAACCTATGATACTTTTCTATGGAGACGACTGAAAGACACGGTGTATCTCACACAGCTCTCAACATTAGACAACTTGAGTGCAACAATTGAAACTGAGGTCAAGGAAATTGGATCAGATGTTCTACAGAAAACAAATTCGAACTTCGATTCCAGACTTCGCCATCCCATTTGTTCGAACGGCCGCCACTTCAAAAATCTATTATATTAAAAGTTCTCAATAAATATTGATTTTCACTTTTTTTTTCATGTTTTCTTTTTTTCTCATTTCTTGAACTTTTCATAACGCAAGTTTCAAACCTTAATTAGACTAGGATTCGGGGACCCTACATGTTATAGATCAAAATGCTCGTCTTGACGTGTTCTAAATATTAGACTCTGCAACTGTTGTGGGACACCATGTACGGGCTTAATTAGAATATATGCTTTTATTTTTACATTTGAGAAAAGCTAATTTTAAGCAAAAATATTTGGAAATTATCACAGAGTGATTACCGTATAAATGTTAGGCATTTGCTAGAATATAAATTGGTAATTTAGATAATTTACCTATTTAAAAAATGTTCAAATTTTTTTTATAAATGCTCTATATATATACGACTAAGCTTCATAATATTATGTACTGACAGATAAAATTATTGCTCACAAAATTTCTTTTACTTTAATGATGGTAGCATCTTTAATTAATTACATAAAATGTAATAAATTAAAAAAATAAATGCATATGTTGCTGAAGAAATTTAAGTTGAATTTAGATACTTGCATGATTTTTGGAGTGCAGTCTATTAATGAATTATAAAATATTGCATATATATTTTATCAGAGTTTTGTAAATTAATTCTGGGTATTGAAAAATTTTAATACCCAGGAAAATTAATTCGTATTATAAAAATTATAAATTTTAAAAATACAGTATTAATACATAATTTTATTACTCGTATATTGGAATCATTTTGATATAATGAAACGTTTTGGTTTAAATACCAGAAAAATTATTTCAAAAGGACCTACTTGAAAGCAAGCATTTCAGTATAGAAATATGTCAATGTGATTTTACGGAAATCAAGAATTTAAAAATAACTAAATTCTACTGATAAAAACATTTATAATTCTTACTTATAATTGTTTTCTTTATATTAACAAAAATAAACCTTTCAACTTACCAAATGACTTAATAAGCAATAATAAAATTCAAGTTCTGATTAATCGCCATTATTAACCCGTTCGTTGCACCACTCCCTTTGAGTTCCGAATGATCTATATAATTTAATGACTCCATCTTTGCTATCTTTTCACACTTGTGGTGAAGGCCTCATTTCATTAGATAGATAGTTTTCTACTATTATATAATAGTATTGAACATAGTCTTGTCATAATTTTGTGAGCTTGTTATTGGTTCCTTACATTCGTCTACAAAAGTTTAAATTAAAGCAAAAATATTGAGGATAAAGTTACTAGTGAGAAACCGTAACGAATTGCTGAAATTTACGAATAGCAGCAATGAAATTCGGATGATAACATTGTGAATTTCGATTTAATGTGGATGGGAATTTATCTGGGGCATGTTGAATTCTCACGATATCTATAAACTGATTTTTTAAAAGCTGATATCGAAAAATTGATTTTTTTCGATGAATCGAATACAGATACAGCCTTATTTAAAAGCCCTTTAATTATTTCCATTTTAACATTTTATAGATCAATCCATATATACAAATTCAGTGGAATATTTTTACAATGTCAAGGAATATTTCTTCTATGCCAAAACTAGAACTGAATTCATGACATCTTTTTAGTCATTCTTAGTAATTATTTTAAAAGATTTTTTTTCTTCGATATACGAATTCTTAAAGAGATATTTTTCCTCTTATCTGTTCATTTAGTTTATTGAAATTAATATGCTGTGGAAATAATAATCTAATTTTGTTTGCTAGACTAGGATTTATCAATGTGAATTTGGATAACAATTTCTATTTTTCATTTGAAGAAAAATTGTTTAAATTTGAAAACTAATTTGAGATTTTTTAATAGATAATTTCTACTTCCATTTAAAATTTACATCTTCTTTTTCTTAAGTGATATAATACATTTATTTATTTCTGAAGGATCTTAGTTCTGATTTGTTTTCGCCCAAACTTTTCTAGTCTTCTTGTTATTCTGTAGTTGGATACTAGACTAGACTATTTGCATTTCTGAGGAGAATCTGAGGAGCAAACGGTGAGAAGTTCAAAATACTCGAAAAGGGATAAAGAGGCTTTTTTTCCACAGAAAATAGAGGCAGAAAAACACAGCCGAAGCGTATACAAATGTACCACTTCCAGAATTCAACAACATGCAAGCAAATAACAAATCACCAATTAGCATAGTATAAAGCACTTTAAATAAAACAAGTGAGTTCATTTCCCGATCAAAGTGAGAATTCGCTCAACCACAGATTCTCGAGATTGCTTATCCACGTATATAAACTACCATTACAAGGCATGGAAACTTCTAGAAAGTTCAGTATCTTCTATCCTAATAGAGACATCACCAAAATTCGTGTATTTTCTACAGCCAGTATTTTTGATATCAAAACTGCCAAGTATTTCACGAAGGCCTGTGAATATCTGTCTTTATTCCTTATTAGGAGGTTAACTGAGCAAAGAAGCAATATTGCAAATTCTTGTCCATAGCTTTTGCTTTGACTGTAATAGCAATTTCAAAGCAAGTTACTTTTAACACTGACTTATTTGGTCGTAGGGAATTAAAAGAAGTCTGATGAAACTATATGGGATGGAAGGAGTTGACATTTTCCGATGTTAGACCAAAAACATCTTGACAGACACGGAATTGTAGGCTAAGGCAGTATCCTAATGAAATTGCCAAATTTGTCTTGAAGATGCCAAATAATCACCAAGTTTTTCGCTAAGCCAAGGTCTTATTGATACCGCATCCACTTAACATCCATTATAATATCGGTGAAACTCTCTTTCTTACTATAAAATTAATTGTGCAATATTACAGATTCGTAATAATATAGATGCATCTGATATCACTCTAATAGTAGTCTAATGGTTAATTTCTTAATCATCAGAGATATGAATTTACTTACTGTTAATAAAATTCTTTCAATGAGATTTTTTTAATTCTATTTGATTAACAAATTCACTGCTTTAAAAATTAAACTTCCTGAATTTATGCGCAGATCCTTAGCGGTATGAGTGGTATTTAGTAAAATAATTTCGGCACAAGACATTGAAACAAAAGAATATCTACTTCTTTTTTAAAAAATTTTTTTAAATCAAAATTGACCAAGTTATGATGTTTCCACTTTCATTCTATAGCTAAAGTTTTAAACAAAATTTATACAAGTTTTAGCGAAATTTATACAAGTATTTATACTTGCATAAGTTTATACTTATATACTTACTATAATAATTGTAAGCATATAAGTTGTATAGTATATATAATTATATACTATACAACTTAATTTATACAATTCTTTTATGTCCTGTTAAATTGATTTATATTTTCGATTCGATAAGTTTATATTCTATTTCTAAAAATTTGTGCATGAAATATAAAATGTGATTTAAAACTTTCAACCTGGTGATAACACGGAACAATTTTCGTATATTTTTAAAAAACGTCTTCTAAAGAGCAAGTATTGAAAAGTATAATATAACATGTTCAGGTTTTAAGTAAATATTAATGAGATGAAAGCTTTTCTTTAAATTTGAAATGGCGAGCAACTAATTCTTTTTCAAGCTAGATTGAAAAACATAGTGCAACTGCCAAATCTAATGTGAACCGTTAGGCTGTGAATCGTTATATAATATATATCGTTATGTAAATGTTAACCATTGTATAAAATATAATATATTCTTATTTATTACCTATTTTCAATACCAATTTCATATATGTTGCCCCGGGCACAATAAAAGCTGTCATATCAATATCGATTTTTTTTTCTTAGAAATTTATAAAATTAGTACAATTTAGAATATCAGTATTATTTATTTACAAATACAAAGTATATACATGTTTAATTTAAATATCTAAAGAACATTAAAAAAAACACCTCTTTAAACTTCTATAGGAAATAGTTTTTAAAAAAAGTATTGAATTTTTTTTTATATATCGGATAGCAGTTCTCAATGAATGTGAACCTGTTACGGATAAAACTTTTTACAGGAAAGAGCAAATTGAGATTTTTGTGAAGAATGCTCGTTTACCAGTTTAAAAGTCGAAGAAAAGCACTTCATATTTCCAGTCTCTCTTTTTCGACCTGGATTTATTACAAATAACATTTGATCTAACTGGATAATTCGATATTGAAAGATAATTCAGTTGTTTGGAAGTCGAAGATAATCACCAATACTCAAAGATTATTTCCAATCTCTCGTTTTCGACTTGGATTTATTACAAATAACCTTTGATCTAACTGGATAATTCGATATTGAAAGATCATTCCTGAATTCCTGCTTGTTATTATTAAACATGTTCTCAGAAAAATTTTCATCCATGTCTCCAGAATGAATACAACGATTGTGTGTTTATTTTGACCATTTGATTTATTTCTCAGTCGCACTGAAACCGAATTCTATGCTTTATTCCAAAGTTAAATAGATCTTTTGTTATTGTTTCAAGAATAAGAAAAATAAATTGGTGCTGTCTGTTTGCTTCAGTTTTTCTTTTTCATGAATCAACAATCAGGGAATGAAGAAAAGAATTTAAAAGGGCATCGGAATTCCTTTTTGTGTGAGTGTGTTTCGAATATATTCAGCTCTAAATCGATTTAGAAATGACTTTTGTTTTCAATCGATGGAAAGCCTCCACTGTATAGTAGTAAGTATTGACAGTTTGTAAGTTCCATATATTAGCTTTTATTACATTTATTATAAAACTTAATTTATGGGAAATATAAATGCAATAGCATATTATGAAATTGTAGTTTATGCAAAGTGAGAAAAAATAAGATTTTTTTTGTTGTTTAATTGTATAATATAAATTGTTTCTGTCTACAAAATTAGAATGATATCTTTCTTGAGTGGAATTCCTGATTTTGTGAAATTTTTTCATGACACTGATTTTTGAAAATGCCAAGTAAATACAAAAGGTTTTTACTAAAGAATTTATTATTATATGAAATTATTATAATTTTAACAAAATAAAAGAATAAGATGAAAGGTATATTTGTTACCGGTAAAGTAGAATTCCGGAATTCTATAGAATGACTAGGCATTGTATATAATGCCTAAAACTAGCCATCAATGCATGAAAAGATTCATATTTCACACATTTTCTAGCCATTCTATAGAATGCTAAATAAGAAACTGGCAAAATATGAAGCACATCTCTGATTTCGATGATGAAATGGATATTTTGTGCACCCTTTTTTTCAAAGCTGAAAATACTATTGAAGGTAAAATAAATTCTAAAATCAATCTTTAAATACAAACTCCCTTAAAATGAAAATGAATTAGGGGAAAAAATTCACACTGCTTCTTTGGGAATTACTGGGGGAGTTTCTATCCCTGACGTCGACAAGAAGAGAGGTAATTCGTGCAATATATTGGCAGTTGTAATAAGTTTGACAGAAGATAGTCTCTACTGACTTTGAACTTCTGAAGGAATTTTAGAAGTGACGCTTAATTTTCAAAGAATGAATTTTAAAAGATGAACTTTAAATATGATGTATATGCAAGACCACAATTCATTTTATGCCCTAAGAACTTGCTTAGAATTGAAAATAATCCTGACCACGAAATTCATCCCCGATCAATTGCAATTTATCAGCCCACTGGAAGCGACCAAGAATTTGTCAATTGTATGTGTAAAACAAAATCTCAAAATATGATATGCATTTGATGGTAATACTAAATGAAGCAAACGTAATTCTAAGTGTCATTCAAGCTTACCATGCTGCAACTGAACCCCCGGGGGGGACACCTCGAAACCAGGGTGAGATGCTTCCGGCATGGTGGTTGGATCTCGCCTCTCTGGAGGGTACACTAATAGGTGGGGGATCTGACTCCTTCCATCGATGACGGGACGTACTTCCTTCGGGGAGGGTTGTACCTTGGCCGGTGACGGCCCTTAGGACTCAACCACAGTTTCCGCCAATGTTGCTGTTGCGGCGGTCCGGTCACTCAGTTTTATGGTTTAAATCCGTGTGGCTTCGTGGCGGGTCGGAGAGTTAGATGGTTGATTGACCATGCTGCAACATCCCTCCTGGAGGACACCTCGAAATGAAGATGAGATGCTTCCGGTATAGTGGCTGGATCTCGCCAACCTGGAAAGTACAGGGAAAGGTTGAGGTCTGGTTCCTCCCATCGATGATGGGACGTACTTCTTTAGGGAACAGTTGCACCATTGCTAATGATGGCTCTTAGGACTCAACCACAGTTCCCGCCAGTGTTGCTGTTGCGGCGGTCCGGTCATTCAGTATTGTTTGCCCGTGTGCCTTCCGGCAGGTCGGAGAGTCAGTAATATGACTTACCATGCTGCAACAAGTAGGTTAATTTTAATTTCTCATTATGAAAATTTTGTTTCCTTTGATAAGAAAGGCATGAATTTTATTTTTTATAGGTTTCATTTTTTTATCTATTTTGAATGAATTTTTTTAATGGCATTCTCATAACATTTGTATTTAAGAGGAATGCATGCCCTTTATATAACAACCTATCAAGATCTTTTCTCATACTTTGCTTAAATAGCATTTGTTATTCTTTAGAATGCTTATGGAGAGTATGTAATAATTCTCCTATTTCATACTTTGCCTAAAAACGTTCAGCATTATAAACAATGCCAACATTTCGTACTTTGCCGGTAACATATATATAAATAGGATGAATGACCTTCATCTATATTAATAATGGAGAATATACATCTGTGCATTGGCGTTCTTTAGGATAAATTATTTTCTCTATAGCTACCAAATTTGACACATATACTTTTGTAGTCAATGTAGTTGTTTACAGTCGGACATATAGACATCTTAATTCTGATACAAATTTACAAATTTAGTGTAAAAACTTTGAACAAGTTTCATTCGTTTTGCTCTAAGCGCTTTTGAGCATCTACGTTCAACTTTCGACATAATTCCGATTTTTTTTAATTCAGAAATGTCTAAAACATTGAGATTTAACAAAACCTCGAGGTTTTTAAAAAATAATTTTTATACTTTTTTTGTATACTTTATATTAAAGAGAGTGGAAAAAATATTTTCACTCTTTCAATAGTGATAGTGAATCAAGCGAAGCAATTCTTGAAATTTCATCTTTTTTCTTCAAAAAATAAACCTTACGCTAACGGCTGAAAATTAAAATTGCCGGAAAAAATTATTCTTTTAAAAGAAACGCTAAAAATAAGGAAAAAAGAAATAATAGAAAGAAAAGAAGGAAAAAAAATTCTACCATCCTTTTAGGGTTCAGTACTTTGTAGGTAAGCACATCTTGCCGCCGAGGTGTGCTTTCGAACGTCTAAAAACAATTTCACGTAAGCTGTTAATCGAATTATCAGATAATCCCCGGAGCCCTACCCCTGCTTTGCTTGAGTATACGCTTAGCTTCAATTTACTTTTGTTTCTCTGCCGATTTTTTTCCCTCTAATCAAAATATTTTTATAATATGCATACAAGTTTTCTTTTCTCCAAAGAAATTAAGATGATTTTTTTTGCTTTTTTTCTCCATTTTTTTCAATCAATTCTATTATTAATATTTTTTGCTCATTGAACTCATTGTTTATATTATATAATTTTTTAAAAATAGGATTGAAGACATTGATAAAAACGAATGTATGATTTTTTTCTTTATCATATTAAAGCATTATAATTTTCAAAAATTGTGAGGTCTAATTTTTGATGAATCTTCACTTTTTGGGTTTCTGTAACTTTGAACAACTGCATTTTGAATTATGACGCTATGTACGCAATAATACAAAATTCAATAAGATACACAAAGCAAAATTTTTTCCGATCTTAGCGACTATATTTGTCATTGTGTTGATCGTTTGTTAGTATGTCTATACTTTTGTGCGTAGTAAAAACCCAGAAATGTTACAAATTAAGGGATACAGTTTTGTGGTAAATTTTTATAAGCTAGAAAACAGCTACGAGATACGAGTAATTACTTTTGTCTTGTGGTCATGTTACTCGGCTACGAACCCAAACGTTGCGAGTTCAGTCCTTGCCTATCGTTACCGTTTCAATAATTGATATTTACTCAAAATTTTTTAGGTTGTTTAAAATATTAGTTAAAAAATATATCAAAATATATACTCGATCCTCTGTACTCTACTTCAAAGTTAAAGGAAAAATTTGAGAAACTGAGCAAAAAAAAAAAAAAAAGCAAATTAAAAGCAATTGAGTAATTTAAGGTAATTAAGGTTATGAAATATCAAGAGGGAAAAAATACTCTAACTTTTAGTTTCTCATGTTCCTTGTAATGATATCTGTAAATATTTATATTTGAAAAAAATTTACATGTTTCAATTTTCCGTTTTTTTTTTCTTCTTTACAATTGACAATTTTTTAATAAATATAATAGTAAATTTGTTTAATTTGAAAAGACAAAAAATGTTGCTTTAGATGAAAAATATTTTCATGCTGGAATAATTAAAAACAACTTATATCCTGAAACATTAAATATTTTGTGAAGATGACTGGACTCTTTTTATTCTGATGGAAAATAACAATAAAATCCAACAAAAGGAAAAAACAGTTTAAAGGAATTTTGGGTTATAACAAAATTTAATGTAAATTTATTTCAATTAATGGTACAGCGCCGTAACGAACATCGAATTTTCTCCAAATTAATGACAAGTATGTTGAGATATTTTACAAATCACAACTTTCCCCAAACCCCTTTTCACTTTTCTTCTTTATTTCTATTGTTTTAAACCAATATTTAAAAAATTACCAATAACTTTGAAATGAAATAACTTTTGAGCTATTGCAAATAGCATTAAACACTTTTTTACTGAAAAGATAATCGGAATTCAATTTTATGAATGATATTTTCCAAATAGAGGAACTTCAGGATTTCTTCGTAGGAACAATCATAAACATTGCGATGTAGATATCATATGTACGAGAACGCAACAGTCAAAAGATTGATAGATGAAGATTGAAATTTTTCTTATTCTTTTGTAGAGATTGCACGAAACATTCTCTTGCTGAAATTCCCGCCGAGAGTCAATAAAAGCTCAGCAAATGGCAGCAGATTATTTCCCGATGTATTTCGACAATTTTCTGATTTTTGGTGACCTTTAATAAAGTGTAGGGATAACTGTCCAATGCAGCAAAAGGCTGCTCTAGCTATCATCGTAACTTTACATTATCTGCAACTAAAAAATATCGAGGTTCTTTAAGCAAATTATGCCAGTACGATGTGCAACCATTTAGAGAGTCTAGATTCTTCTTTTTTCATTGTTAAATATCATTATTGCAATTTAGTACCAAATAATAGGATTTAGAGCCTACAACATTATTTGTGACTCACGATGTGATCTCGGGGCTGGTTTCTTTTTCTTGGAATCAAGCTTAATGGTTCATTTTGCAAAGGATCATTATTTATGTGCCTGAATTCGTCAATGAATCCCATCCTTTTATACCGAAAGCATTCATCTAATCTTTGAACTTCACAAGCAGCTATTTTTGGATACCCTCCAGTTACTGGATCTAATGATTACCGCGCTTATTCATCAAATGCAACCTCCCATATTTTATATAACGCACTAGTTAGCATATCTAACTAGATAACGCACTAGTTAGATATGCTAAATAATAGCCGAAATAAATAGATTCATTTCTTAAATCGCTTAATAATAGCCGAAACCGAAACTAACTTACCTTCAGTATTAGTACCAAATCTTCGTAACTTTATCCCGTTGAACTTCTTCCGCTCACAGCATTTTGATTACGAAGTTTTACCATTTGAAAAACTTAAGTACTCGATACCTATGCCGTCATCTATTATATATTTGCATATGACAACAAAAATACATCAGAAATTCGTAATCGAGTCTGAACTTTCGCAAGAAGAACATTTTAATCTGTATCCAAAAATTATTATTACAGCAAACATAACGGCTGCATTTTGATAAAAGAATTTTTGGGTATGTTTAAATGCTTCTGTAACTATATTGTAATGATCTAAATTTTAAAGCCCAATGACGTCACTTCTTAAAATTTGCTTCGTAGCATAATATATTGGGTTATGTTATGGATACTTTTAAATCAGAAATAATTTCTGATAATAGTTTCGAGTTGAAACATGAATATTGATGATTAATTCGTGAATAGTGATGAATAATTTTCCTTGCATGATAGACTATTGAGAATGCTTCAAAATTACAACGGAAGTAGTCTTATAGAAACCTTATCATATACTCTCTAATATATATACTTGTATTTTCTTAACTATATAGTATTTGTGAACAATTGTTTTGAAAATGCCTTTTATAGTGAGATCTTTGGAAACCTTTTTAGCCCTAATCGCTAGGATATGGCTATCACACAAATACTAGAACATTGAATGGGCATTTTGGAAGCTTTTTTTTCCGACCGAAATTTGTTTTAGATTTTAAATTTGAGTAGTAAGACTGTATGACAAATTTTCTTTATTTAAATCATTGCATTTTTGAATTATAGCTTTTACGTGCATGCGAAAGTACAGACTGACAGGCCACCCCTTTGAGAGATTTGATCCGAAATTTGATAGTAATTACACTTTAGATTTTAAATCTATGAGCGAAATTTGATTCCTCTATCACTTTTCGTCTGGTAGTTGTCATGTCACTTTGTATTCGAATAACCAGAAAAAAATACTTCTATTGAATGAATTCCATTAAAAATTTGATAGGTATCTTCAAATTAAGAGTAAAAACCATATTCCAATTTTCATTCGTCTTACTCAAAGCATTTTTGAGTTATAGTAAACACAGACAGATATAAATAACTTTTTTAAAAAAGCGTTTTCCTGACACAGAGAGGTTTGAGATAAGGAGATATATCAAAATCTCCAGTTCGAATGCTTTGAAAATAAATACTTTCTCTTTGAATACTTCATATGCTTCAATTTAAACATAATTTCAATTTAAATTGTAAATAAAAAATATACTTTAATAATACACAAAAGTTATTTTTGTATACATTAAACCATTCCCTCTCTTCATAGTACTTTACTTATAATTAATTGTAATAAATGCTATTTATTGAATCTTGAAATCAGTTTTTCTCAATTTCCACCAGATAGCGCCATTTGTAAGGATTCAAAATTTCATTAAATACTTCGTTTAATTGCCAGTGAAGTTTTGAAAATATTAAAATAGCTAATTATTATCTAGAATTAAAAAAAATGCTCAAAACTTTAAATCTCTCTCCCAGTAAGAAGAGAAGTAAAAATAGAACAAAAGAGTTCCTCTTTAAAAACTTGGAACAATTTGAAATTAAATAAAATCATTTAACAAAGATATTAAGTAAAATTGTGCATAAAATCAGTATTTATATAATTATTTATGACCTCTTTTTCTTAGAAAGTTACAAGAATTTTGTTTTAACGAATGTTTTTACATTATAATTATTGCACAATTTTTTATACAATCACAGTGATTGTATAACGAATGTTTTTACATTACAATTATTGCACAATTTTTTATACAATCACAGTGATTGCGTCTTCAAGTTTCAAAACAGAATCCAAAAATAGAAATTGCATGAATATCTAATGTCATTAACTCTATTTTTATTAGTGGTATTGGGAGCACAAATAATGCACGAAACATAGTAATCATTTTTAGTCGCATAATCTCACCTCATGTCTTCAAAAACTGAAAAATATGTTTAGAAAAATTATCTTCTCTTCTCTGGACTGGCGCTCAGGATATCTATGACCTATTTGCCCATCCTTCATTACATCCTTGAATCTATTATTTTTGGTTCGAAAGAAAGGAGGAAATTTAATTACTTATAATCAAAGAAGAATAAAGACCTTCAATTTATTGATTTTTTTACGATGCACTTAAGGAGACTCATACAAAAAAAATCACTCTTTTTACCTCGATCTTCTTGCATTTAATTTTAAAAGGTACTCTTAATTTCCTTCCATCTTCATTAACACCGAGAATTTGCAAAGCTCTTTCACAGTTAAGAGTTGAATATTCGAAAAGAAAAGAAATCGAACAATGGAAATGGAAGAGACGATCCTAAGCAAAACTCCCCCCAAGGGTGCTAGCCCTACCTCTCATCTGTTTGGCTTTCAGCTGGAATAGGGAAAACAATGCAATGCCAGAGAAGAGGAAAACGTGGTATTCGTACAAAAGACTGACTGAGGCTCTGTTTTCTTTTCTGAGAAAATCTATTACTCGATTTTCGTTTGAAAATACAGAAACTGCATTTTATCGAGGAGGAATTCTAAATCAGTTACCGTTGTCAAAGTTCGAAGCGACAAAAATTTGTCCGGAAAAATAAATTTATTCTGCAATTTTTTTTCAAAAAAAAAGAGGCATAGTATTCTCATTTTTAGCAATAAAAGACATTTTAAATTGTTTGTCGAAATAAAGCTAACGTAGTTGAGTATTTATGAAGAAAAGGTAAAGAGGAGAATATATGAAGAAGCAATTTGTATTTCCCCCGCAATTTTTAGCTTGAATTTTATCTAATAATATTTTTAAAAAAGATTGTAACCGGAAATATAGTCACAGCTAAAATAGTTTTATAAAATCGTCTCATTAAATAACCAGTGAGATTTGTATTCCACAAGCTTTCTCGCATCTAATAAACTTGTCATGCCAGAGAACTCTCATATTGCATTGGCACACAATAATTCCGAAATATTAGCTTTTGGTTTGATTTGGAATTTCTACTGACTCCATCATATGATTCTTGACGAGTTATTTGACGATTAATTCTCGATATGCGTTAATAGTATTCAAAAATAGAATTTTTGTTTTAGAGCGTTTTTCTTAACAGACTGAAATAAAAATTTGACACAAAATTGCACTTGTAGTTACTAATTCCTATACCAAATATGATAGATTTAAGTCATTGCGTTTTTGTATTATGGCGTTTATTTATTTCTGAAGATACAGACCGACAAATACTCAGCCCCTAGTTGGATTTGGCTCAAAAATTGATAGGTTCTAAACCACAGATTTTAAATCTTTGTACAGAATTTTATCTATTTAGCTCTCTTGGTTGATTTGTTACCGTCTTAGCTTATATACGAACAGCCGGACAGATTGACTTTCCCTGATTAGATTTAATTCAAAATTTGATATAAATCTGCAAAAATGGTGTAAAGACCTCATACCAATTTTCTGAAAGTGTTTTAGAGTTATCCTTGTCACAGGCGGACAATTTCCAAAAATATGTTTTTCGAACTCAGAGAAGTCTAAAACGTGGAGATTCGACAAAATCTTGAGTTCGAATTTTTTTGACGATTACTTTACTTTTGCTATACAATGTATTTGAGAATGTAAAAATATTAAAGATATTTGGGGCTTATTCATCTGATAAATGAGAAACAAGATAATAAAAACTACATAGACACAAACGCTAAAACATATTATCAATGTTTACTGCAATTTTATACAGAATTCTAAACATCCTGAGAATACAAATGTTGCCAGCACTTCTTAATTTGTTTATTTTGTATATATTTCAAACCTCTTTGCTGTTGTTTTACCAAAAGAAATGTACCGTAAGAATGATCAAAACCATATAGACTTAATTTATGCATCATATAAAAGCATTTGGTGAATTATTCAGGGGATTTTCTGTTGCTGTTAGTTCTATGTATGCTTTTGAGTTTTGAAATAAATGGTGGTGTTGTCATCATTTGACGATTCTGCAACATCATCAGTTCTTCAAACAAAGAACTGTCTGATTAATTTTTCTCTTATTTATGGATTTCCGCAGTTAAAGATCAAGGGTTTTGAAAAGATTAAAAAATTTGTCAAGTGACAGAAGTGGTTTATATCTACTAACAATGTTTGTAATTATTAAAAAAAAGCGCCGGAGCTCTGTAGTAATCCTTTATACTTAAAGTTATCGAATTTGCAAATGACACATTGTGGAAAATGAGAATGTGTACCTTCAAGGGATTTTAAAAAATTCCAGTCAGAAAAAAATTAATTAAAAATTAAATAGTATCTGACCGTTTCTCCTTCTGAATCCCAGAAAATCTTATAGCTCAAAAATAATTTTTGTACCATTTTAAAGCATAAAAAATTATTGTTTTAATGCCTTAGGAAAAGTTTTCCTAAAATTTCGAATACTTTTAAAAAGCTGTTTTTTTTATAATTTTCAATATTCTATTTTAATTTGCATCAAAATTCTTCGTCTTCATTGTTTCATCAAACAATTAATATCTGAATTACTTTTATTGTTGAAAGATACACAACAAGAATCCTATTTAATATCTGTGTAGTTTGCATGAGGAATACGGAAGTTTATTTGCTGTAACGAGAAAGAAGGTTTCTTTAACTCTTAAGTTTTTTTAGGATCATGATTTTATGGTTTTGATTCAATTAGAATAGTTCATATAAACAATATACGGAACAATTTTAAGACTTTCAATAATACTGTTTTAATGTGTCACAAAATTTAAAGTTTAGAAAGATGCAGCCGCCAAACTTCTTTGATGGAGGTATTTTTTTTTTGACAGTAAGGTACCCTGTTTTTATGTCTAGCCCTTTTAGATACATATTCTATATTTAATTTTCTACTCATAACGAAATATTTCTTATAAATAGATATATTTTTAAATTGTGAGACTTACATCCTTTTATTTATAGCATTAATACATCCAAAAGATGCACTTATTTAATTTAAAAATTTCTAGAAAGTAAATATCCAGGGTAAAAGTTCAATATTGAAATATTCCATTTATCAGAAAGATATCGATAATTATCGATATCGATTATCGATAATTCTTTCATTGAATATGTAAGTGTTACAGATAAAATCTTTTCGAGGGAGGGAAAAAAGACCGAGATCCCTACGAGAACTATTATTTCAATTTTTTTGGAAATCGAGGAAATACACAAAAGATTCTCATTACCAGTCTTATTCTTAGTAGAAAGTTTCAACTTGGATTTGCTAGGTGCTTGTCGTTGGCGATTTGATACAGAAACGTCATTTCTCCATTTCCACCTATAATGATTAATCCTTTTCTCAGATAATTCCTATTCTTTGTTTTCAGAATAAATACAACAACTGAGTATTTATTTCTGCCTTTTGATTTATTACTCAGCTATACTGTAATCAAAGCTTAAGAAAGCATTTGTTATTGCTTCACGAATACTGGAAATAAACTGTTGTTCGGTAGTTGTTTATTTCATTTTTGTTTTCCCCTATTGAGAATCAGTAAACAAAGGAAGATAGGAATTTATAAAAGCGCATCGGAATTCCTTTTCAGTGTAAGCGTGTGTGTCGAATATTTTTTTGCTTTAAATCGATTGAAGAGCGATGTTTGTTTTCAATCGATGGAAAAGTTCCACTGTATAGTGACAAGTGTTAAAAGGCTGAGTTTTGTTCGTTTTTTATAACCTTATTATGTGACCTAGGTTCTAAAGAATATAAATTCAATTATAGCTTCAGACTTCAGAATGGAAAAGGGACGGGGAGGGGGTGCAGCCTTTTTTTTTGCCGTTTCAGGATGCAAAATAAATTATTACTTTGTATGAAACAAGAATGATATCATTCTTGAAAATGTCTCTGCCAGATTTTGTAGTAGTCTGATCTGATACTCATTTTTGACCAGGAAAGAGTTCAAGAACACAAAATAGGTTTTTAATAAGCCATGAAATAATTAAATCATAAATACAAAAATATCAAGAAAAAGGATGTATAAAGGGTAGAATGCATAACCGTTTTTCGAAGGAAATGATTTAGAAGAGTTGAATTCTTTTTAATGAATATTTTATACTTAATTTAGGACAAAGTTAAGGAGAAATATATTTCAAGAATATTTAGAAAATCTTTTCATTACTGGGACAAGATGGGAGTTAAATAGCTACGTAATTTTACGTACGTTAAAAATGCAGATTCTTAGTTAGAAAACAGATCAGGAGACTATCGAGTTAAGGAAGTTTAGAGAAAAACGTATTTAAATAATGAAACTATATTCACTGCACAAAAAGATTAAAAAAAGTGAATCGTAAATTATAGTATACGCAATAAATACAGGGTGGCTATAATTAAAGTTCTACTTTCAAATGATCATAAAAGGAAGACCGATGGACCAAATGTTATCAACCTTGGTAATATTTTAAAAAACGCCACGAAAATTTCTTTTCCGTCAAAAAAAAAAAAAAAATCAAAAACTTACCACCAGGGGAAAACAGCGCTGTATGCAATATTATTAAGTAAAATAGGACATAAAGACATCGGTTTAAAATGTGTTTAATCGTTTCTGAACAGTGTTACAAAGCATGTTCAATGTGACATCCATCATTTTCTGAAAGAAAATTAAATCGCATTACTCTATTCTCCACACTAGCTCTTAGCATATCAGAAGTAATGTTGCGCGCATGTTGGTGTATCACTCACTTTCAGCTCTGTCAAATTGTTCGATTATCACCATACACAGTGCTTTTGAGATAACACATATTGAACATGCTTAGTAGCACGTTTCAGAAACGATTAAACAAATTTTAAACCGATGTATTCATGTCCTATTTTATTTAACAATATTGCATACAGCGCCATTTCGTTATTTTGAACTTTTTTTGGCTGAGAAGAAAATCTCACGACCTCTTTTAAACTATTACCAAGTTTGATAACATTTGGTCCAGTAGTTTTCCTTTTATTATTACCTTTTATTATTAGGGTGGTTAATTATTACCACCCTGTATTACAAAATATCCTTCAAGATCTAAGCACAAACTTATTGCAATTATTGCAACAAAGACATTTATATCGACAAGCAGTGACTTGTTTTTCTTTTAAAACTTGTTCTTATGCTTCATGACATGTATTACAAGATGTCATATCTCCAATGGAGGGGTTTTCGATTTTGGAGTGAGAAGTTCCCGGTATGATGTCTGGTTCTTGCCGCCTGGATGGGTACAGAAATGATAGGTAATTGGCTACCTCCTACTGATGAAGGAGCATTTCTCCTACAACGGAGGGTTGTACTAAGCCTGGTGATAGCCTTTATGATTTGAAAATTGACAAAATTTGACAAAAGAAAGCTTGTAATCCTGTATCACATCTTCGTATGATTGATGACAAAAAATGCATATTAAAGGATTATTAATTCCAAGTCATCACTGCTGCATCCATTCTTCCGTAATAAAATAAATTTTAGATAAATTTTACATTTATTATTAACAGTTGTATATATTATGATATTAAAATAATAAAACTCTAAAATTAAAACACTGTATTTCGAAGAAAACGAGAGGAGCAAAAGACAAACTGGCGCGAAAAGGTAGATTTAAATACAATATTCTTTTATAATCGAATAATTATGGTAGTTAATTTAGAATTAATTAAATCAAGCATTTCATATGCATATCTGAGCATAATACAAACGACAAAAAGGATTTACAAGATTAAAAAATATCTCTATGCAGTCTTCAAATTTACTCTAAAAATGAAACACAGAATTGATGCAATGAGCAAGTGCATATTTTGAAAGAAGCGAAAGTAGAAGGCCTTCTTCGGATGCCAGAATTCTGGGCAACTAAGGCATTCGAAAGCAGTCATGAATATTTCATGCGAAGATCTCATTTACATTTATTCCGGAATATTTTGCAGATCTAAAATATTAGTTTATTATGCAATTACCTTTCCGAATGAGACAGTTATGAGATACTATGTATCATATATTTATTTATAAAGGAATGATGATCTAAGAATAAATATGTACTACTGCCACATCGAGGATTTAAAATGTTCTTAAATATAAAAATGCATGCATTGTTCGTTTATTTGTTTTACACCGTTATGAATTATACATTAGATTGATGATCAATAAGGAAAAGGTAAAAAGATGTTGGGGTGTGTTAAGAATGTTTGTAAATCGGAAATAAAAATAATTCCTGATAACAGATTCATGATGAAATATGGAATTGGTTTCAATCTAGAGAAATATTTTTCGTGATGGCATGAAATAATTTCTTTGCATGAAATGGTTTGAAGAACGTTTTTCTAAAGAGAATGAATTAAAAGTACAATTTTATTAATGCACAAAATTTCTTTCCTCTCTGTAGTCCTTAATTTATATTCCATTAAAATAAATATTATAGATTTTTAAAATTTATTTCCATAATTCTCTTCTAGATGGTATCACTTGGGATAATTCAAAATTTGATTAATTAATTTGATTAACCAACAAGAAAATTTTAAAAACATCAAAATTGCGTATTATCATCGTGAACTCATGAGTGATCGAAATTCCAAATTTCTTGCCCATTAGAAAGTGAATAAAACAATCGAATAGAAAATTTTATCTTTAAAAAATTGAAACAAATACTAATTAAATAAAACTATATTGTAATGAAATTGCCAAGAGATACATGCATAAAGATTATTCCGGATGTTATTATTTATTAACGCTTTGGCTTAAAGAGTTATAGGAAATTTTTCACTGTTGGAAATCTCCAATCTTAGTTTTATAGAAACAGATTTTATAGTACAATTATTTCACAAGTTTTATATAATCACTTGACTTTTATCTTGAAGTTTCACAGCAAAATCTCTCAAAATTTGAAATTTCATGAATACTGCTCTATAACTCTATTCTTATCAGTGGCGCAAGAAGTGTAAATAAAAGCTAAATTAAGTAATTATTTTTTCGACCCCTCAAACCATTTTTTGTAGATTCTGCTGTTTAAAACCGAAAAATATATTTAGAAGCATTGTTTTAGCATTGAAACTGAATCAACTGTTTCTAAGGCAATACGAAGGCATAAACTCTTCCCAGCTATAACAAAATAATTTTGAAACGAATTTAAAGTTTCGAAACATATCTTTATAAGAAGTTTTTCATGTGAAAGTGGGAAAAAAGTATTTCTTCTAATTCACTAAAAGTATTTCTTATTTTATTAAAAGTTATCTTCTTTATTCACTAAAAGCTATCTTCTTTATTCACTAAAAATTATCTTCTTTATTCACTAAAAGTTATCTCCTTTATTCACTAAACGTTATCTTCTTTATTCACTAAACGTTATCTTCTTTATTCACTAAACGTTATCTTCTTTATTCATTTAAAGTATTAAATATTCAACAAAAATTTTCATACGAATATAATTACTGTTTTAAATAAATATTAAAACGGAAATGTTATCTTGAAACACTTGTTGATGTTTTTACGTATAAAACTAAAAAAAAGTACATTCAGTTTTCTAAAGTACATTCAGAAAAAAAATGCCTTTTAATTCGGGTTGAATTTTTATTTCAATCTACTTGCTTTTAACTTAAGACACTTTTAATTCCTTCGACCTTTGTTAAAAATGAGCATTGCCAATACTGCTTCAGAGTTAAGTAGAATATTCAAAAGGAAACAAAAACAAAAACAAAAAAAATCGAACAATGGAAATGGAAGTGACTATCCGAATGAAAACTCTCCCCAAAGGATTCTAACATTCTCTTGTCTGTTTAGCTCTCACTAGGATAAAGAAAACAATGCAGCTGGAACGAAGAGGAAGGCGTGGTATTCGTACAAAAGACTGACGCTCTGTTTATTCCGAGAAAATCTAATACGCGTTTTTCATTTGACTTGACTGTGACGATACTGAAATTGCGTTTTATCGCAGAGGAATTCTGTATCAGATACCTTTGTTAGTGTCCAAAGAGACGAAAGTTATCTCAAACTGATACATTTATTGTGTGTATTTATTTCAAAGAAAAGAAGAGTAGCGTTTTATATTTAGTAGTAAATCGAAACTTTTTTAAAAATCGTATTAGAAATAGAATTGGAACATTTTAGCATTTATATAGAGAGAGGAATATTTCATGGTTCACTTTGTATTTTCCCAAGCATTTTCAACTTCATTTTCGTCGGATGCCAAGAAAAAAAATCATAAGCGAAAATGAAACCAAGACTAAAATGAGTTTTATGAAATAATCTCATTAAACAAAAACAACAATCACAAATATACTTAATAAGCTGAAATAAGAGATACAAGGAGATATAAATTATATCATCAATTTCACTACCGTCAACACTTCTTGATAATGTTTATCATATATAGATTTCAAACCTATTTATTGTTTTATCAAAAAAGATCTAGCTTAACTGCTTTCAGCACTTCTTGATACTGTTTATAATATATAGATTTTAAATCTTTTTATTATTTTATCAAATGAATATGGCTTAATTGCTGTCAGTACTTCTTGATATCGTTTATCATATATGCATTTCAAACCTAGTTATTATTTTATCCAAAAAAACATAGTTTAACTGCTGTCAGTAATTCTTGATACTGTTTATCATTTATAGATTTCAAACCCATTTCTTATCTTTTTCAAAAAAATATAGCTCAACTACTGTTAGAACTTCCTGATGCTGTTTAGCATATAAAGATTTTAAATTTATTTATTATTTTATCAAAAATATAGCTTAACTGCTATCAGCATGCTGTTTATCATATGTATATTTCAAATTTAATTATTACCTTTTCAAAAAATAATATAGCTTAAATGCTGTCAGCACTTCTTGATACTCTTTATCATATATAGATTCCAAACATATTTATTATTATTTTTTTAAAATTAGCTTAACAATGAACTTTGTTCTTAACCACTATATACTTAAAAATATGCAGGATACAAAAGCCTCTGGTGCGTCATTCAGAGATTTTCTATTGCTGACAATTGTGCTTGTTCCTTTGATCATTGAAATGAAATATAATTTCTACCGTTCCTTGAAGATTGCAAGGTCAATAAGCATCAAAATAAGTTCGAATAGATAACTGTAGGGTAAATATTATCTAAACCATGGATCATTACAGCGTAGTTGTTAGAGATTAGGGATTTTTAAAAGATAATAAGAAACTGATCAAATGGTAGAATAGGTTTATTTCTATTTCCAATAAAAGAGAATATGTTCGTGAGTTTGCGCCTTTCAGTACAGACCGTTTGACTTAGAGGTAACAAATTTAGCATGAATACATTTTGAAAGATGGAAATGTGCTTTACGAAGGACATATTTCTTTGAAATTGTTGCTAAATAATAATTAAAAAAAGAAAATTAAGAAAATTGTTTTCAAATAAGTCCATTACGAAAATTTGGTGTTTTTCTGCAATTCAGTTGCACACACACACATACACACCAAAATTTACCCTTACAGGATAAAATTTTGAGGATATAAATTGCTATAATTTAATTTAAGGATTTAAATTTCTATAATTTAATTTAAGGATTTAAATTTCTATAATTTAATTTAAGGATTTAAATTTCTATAATTTAATTTAAGGATTTAAATAAGATATTAGGATTAGAAAAATTTTATTTAAGGATATAAACTTTTTTTGCCGTGCAAAGTTTTGATTAAATCTGGAAATATTTGTAAAATACTATTTTATACGATTTTTAGCAACAATTTTCGTTTTTACAGACAAAATTTTAATCTTTTGCTTTTCTTACAGTGTTGAAAGATGCGAAAGAGGAAATTATTTAAAATTTGCGTAATTTCTTTGAAGAATAAAAAAGTAAAATTACAATACCTAGAAAGTAAAAAAAAAAATATTTTTATTTGGAAAATGTGTTTTTAATGACATTATTATGCCATAACTTTATTAGGATTCTTAATAACTAAATGAACAGAACAGGGTTAAGATATATGGTTTCAGGCTTCTCACAATTTGATATTTAAAAATAAGTAGTCGCTAAATTTAAATACTTTAAGAGATTACTCGTAAATCGTGGCATTATATTTAATATGGATAAGAATGACTCGTGAAAGTTTCTTTTCTTTTATAGAAACACAAGAATGTGTCAACAGAAATGTATCGTTTCCATAACAACTAACTCATTTGCGATACCCTTTTAATTCGTGCTTTCTTCATGCACACAATTAAAAAGTTTCTTTCAATGATATATTATCTTTTATTAACTTAAAACTTAAATCTTTTATTTACTATATCAATATATTCAAAGCATGTATTTATATAATTTTAAAATTTGCTGAACTTTTTCAGAAAAATTTCTCTCTAAAATCTTAAAAAGTTTTAAATGAGAAATTCAATATTCGGATATTTAATACCTTAAGCATAAATACGGAGTTGTTTCATAAGGAAAAAGATTTAGGATAAAAGACTAGGATTTTTTCCAACACTTATATTTCAACGAATTATTTGCAAATCGAAGAAATCTATCAACAAATAAATACACTTTGCAACTTGATTCTTTTGATGGATGTTTCTACCTGGATTAGTCGTTAATAACAACGAAGCTAACTGAGCGCATTTCGAAAGGTCATTTCTTAATACCCACTTGTTATGATTAAACCTGTTCTCAGAGAATTTTTCATCTCTTTCTTCAGATTAAATGGAACGTTTGTCTGTTTATTTTGGCCATCCGATTTACTTTTAGTCGTATTGTAATCTGAATTCAGTGCTTATCCCGGAGCTGAAGGGAGTATTTGTTATTATTTCGCTAATACTGTAAATAAATTGCTGTTCTTTGCTTGCTGGTTTTGTTTCTAGTTTTTCTTTATTTCATGAATCAACAATCAATGAACACAGAAGCGAATTTATAAAAAAGGCATCTGAATTCCTATTTAGTGTTATTATGTAAGTCGAATATTTTCGGTTCTAAATCGATTTAAAAGTGATGTTTGGTTTCAATCGATGGAATTCTTTCATTGTATAATGGGAAAATACGAATGTTTGGGAGTTTAGTTTATCTTTTTATATATTCAATATATAATCTAGTTCGTGAGAAGTATGAATACGATTGCAGTTTTAGACTCGAAGTTGATCAGAAGTGGAAAAAAATGAGCTTTATTTTGATTCTTGTGTATAAAATTTTAGTTATTGCTAACTATGAAACTAGAATGGGAATTTTTGAATAAGATTTTGTGAAATATTGTCAAGACAACGATTTTTGACAGAAAATCAGGCAAAATAAATAAAATTGATCTTTTAAAGGAAAAATATTATTATTGTGGCAAATAACAAATGAATAAATATAATTTTAACAATTAGTCTAACAAAAAAATAAATAATTATAATATAACATAATATATGTCTAAGATAAAGGTTGTATTTAAATGGAAGGAGTAATCTTCATCTAGTAACATTTAACCCCTTGACCTCGTATTTACTTAACTTCCTAATAAGATGTCACATTCTATTTAGGACTAGGGCTGGGCGATGATGAAACTTCATTATCAGGATATATCGTCCAACACATATTATCGATATATCGTGATATCATTATTTATTTATATCTATTATAAGTTATAAATAGTATCTCTTAACATACTGACTGATCAAAAGGACTCCAAATAAAAAGAAGTTTCAATTTATATAATAAAAATATGTGTCCTTTTTTTAATAAAAATAGTTAGAAAATAATTTACATATAACCCCTTTAACAAAATGTGTCAATTCCAAAGCAATGCCTGCATGTTATAATTTATAACATTGCGTTTAAAACAACTATTTTTATATATTAGAATATGACACTATTTATAGAAAAATTAACAAAAATTCTGTATGAAGGTGAGAAGAATGAAGAGCAAGAAACATAAGCCCTAACCGATAACCAAAATGATATCGTGAATATCGATATATTGCATCGCGATTTATCGTGAACTATTATTCATGATCATGATTCCGATATATCGATATTTTTCGAAAACTAGCATCAAAAAATCGATTTTTTTCAATAATTCGAAAATTGGCGCAGCCTTATTTTGGACATTTATTATTATTTTAATCCCAATAATAATATAAGTACATTTTAGATACTAAAGCGTTTAAAAGTAATTTTTGCATTTAAGATTACATATTACTTTTACTTAATTGCAGCTTCAAAATTCAGCAATTCTATGTGCCAGTCAGATTCGTCATTGTCTGTGAAGGGGTTAAACAAAAAGGGTGTGCTGGCTCTTTACGGAACAGATTATTTGATCTATAGCTATCAAATTCGGTACATACATACTTCGGGAAATTACAATATTATTTGTAATGGGACAGACAGACATATTCTTTTGATGGATTTCGTCCAAAATCTGAAAAAAATCTGGAATCTATCATAAGAAATGTGCACCACATTTCAATAATCTAACTCAAAACTCTTTTGGACTATTGTGTTCACCGTCGGACGTAATTCGAAAATTACGTTTTTTTTTTTTTTTTTTTTTTTTTTTTTTTGTCTAGGATATCTCAAACGTGTTGAGACGCATCAAAATATGAGGTATGAATTTTTTGATGATTACACTACTTTCACTTCGTTTATTTGTATAAAAAAGTACTTTTCGTCCTTTCAGTATTGATAATGGACCAAATGTAGCTATGCTTGAATTTTTTTCTTTCTTATGCCAGGTATTTAACTTTCATTGATTGTCACAATGAAGTTTGGCGGAAAATTAAAAAAAAAAACTTTTTCGAAGGCGGGAAAACAAAATAAATTTATCCACCATTTTAGGATTCGATGTTTAATAGACGAGCGCATCTTAGAGACAAAGTACGTTTTGGAATGACTAAAAATAATTTCACTTCACGTAAGCTGTTAATCGAATCATTATAAAATACTCGAAATCTTAGTTCTGCATGGCTAGATTGATCATGATAACGATTTTTGATAGTGAATGGGACCAAATTGACAAAACAGACTTTTACTATATGAAATAATCGAATAAATAAATAATTGAATTTTAATAATGACAAAAAATTATAAAATAAATGCTTAAGATAAAGGGTGTATTTAAATAGGATGGATAACCTTCGTTTCTAGCAATAATTAAGGAGAAAGTATATTTATGTATTGCGCTTTACAAGTATATTTGATTGATAGATACCTATATTCCTGTATATGTAATTGGGACTGCGTGGTCTGGTGGTAAGGTCTCGGCTTCGGAACCGGAGGGTTTCAGGTTCGAGATCCGATTCCACCGAAGAACCGTCGTGTAAGGGGGTCTGTTGCACGTTAAATCCGTCCTGACCAAACGTCCTCCCGTTGGTGTGGTGTGGAGAGGCGGGTGCCAGCTCAGGTATCGTCCTCGTCATCTGACCGCGGTTCAAAATTACGAGGTCCGTCCCAAAAATAGCCCTAGTGTTACTTCAAACGGGACGTTAATATAACTAAACTATATCTATAACTGTATATATAATTTGGACAATTTGTAATTAAACAGACGACAAATTCCTTCTTCCTTTGATAGATTACATTCAAAATTTACTAGAAATCAGCTACTTCAAAGTAATTTGATAATGTATAGTAGTATTTTGATATGCTTGTGCATGACAGCGGAAACGAAAATACGCTACAACTTAAAAGACAACTTTTTAGTATTTGATCTTTATTCCAAAACTATAAATTCATATAGTCAAAAGCAAAATATCTTTTCCGCTTGTTCAATTCTCAACTTAAAAATCTTTAACAATTAAAAATCTAC
The DNA here is from genome assembly GCA_026543865.1 of Argiope aurantia. Lineage (NCBI taxonomy): Eukaryota > Metazoa > Arthropoda > Arachnida > Araneae > Araneidae > Argiope > Argiope aurantia. Next base: position 777,339 of record JAPMOR010085630.1, on the reverse strand, counting down.
AGTCAACTAAAATTTTAAAAATTTACTTACGGTGAAAGCAAAACGGATTCTTCAAACATCTACTTATTTTTTTTTATGAAGCAATTAAACGCACAAATACAAAAATAAATCTTCTTAATTTAGTCGGTCTTTTTACCTCAATTTAGTTGCGTTTAATTTTAAAGGCACTTTTAATTCTTTCCATCTTCATTAAGAACAAATACTTGCAGCAGTCTTTAAATCAGCAGTCAGCTAAGAATAAAGTTTCAAAAGGAAAAATAATTCGAACAATGGAAATAGAAGTGACTTTCCTAAAGAGCACTCCCCCCCCCCCTCAAGGATTCTAATCCTCTCTTGTTTAATTCTCAGCTAGAATAGAGAAAACAATGCGACAGGAGAGAACAGAAACATATGAAAATAGACAAAAGACTGATGCTCTGTTTTCTTTGCTAGGAAAAATCTAATAGTTTAATCTGACCTTTAAAATACAAATTTGCATTTTATACTTGAAGAATTCTAAATCAGTTACCGTTGTCAGAACTCAAAAAACTAAAATCGTTACAAACTAATACATTTGTTTGTTTTATGTAAAATTAAGTTAGCACAGTTAATCACTTATTTATAAAGAATAGGTAAAAGATAGAATGCATATTAGCGGACTTAATAGCGGGCATTACATCTTAAATACTTGAATTTTAAAAATAAAAACCTGAAAACTTTTTTGAATTTTATTAAATAAATCACGTGAAAATACTTTATCCCATTTCATTCTAAATATAGTTTATATCTATGATACATTACCAATTGTAAGTTGAAGGAAAATGCCAGCGAAAAGTGATAAATGTAGATTTAATATCTTTTTTTTTCAAATGTCAGTTTTCAATTCAATATTGCTGCTGCGTTGTAAAATATGATATTTTCAATATTATAAACAAAAAGGGCATGTAATCACAAGTTAAAATTTTTCTTTTTCAACAGCATTCGGGATTCTATAGAAATTTTGTAAGTAGATTTAGTAACATTTTCAGTATGCATCCTACAAGAAAAAAAGAGGCATCTTCTATCATATTCTTATAAAATTTTAGATGCCGTAATTGAATATATTATTCAAGACAACACTTGGTATTTAATGGCTATGAAAAGAATTGCGATAGGAAGTACAAACATCTTGAGCAAAAGGAATAAAATTTTGCATGTCATAATAAACTGAAACATGTTGATTTATGCCTAATTCAGATGAAATACGCTTAAAGGATGTTTGTCTGTCTGTCTGTCAGTGATTACTTAATCATTGTAATTCAAAATCTTCAAGAGTAAGATGATTGAAATTTGTTTCATATCTTTCCAATCTGAAATGTAGATGTGTATTGAAGTTTGAATCAAATACGTCTGAAGTGTGATATTCTATATATTAGTGTACATGTGAATATGGTAACTCAAAAATGGGTCGACATATAAAAAGAATATGGTTCGCCGTTTCACACCAGAACTGTACATCCGATTAAAACTTATATATCATCAATCGAAAGAAAGAAATTCATATTCGATTTTCATCATAATACTATGAAATATAAAGCATGATATAATGAGTCATAGAATGGGGAAGTCAGATGAGGGGAAGATTCCATTTGTGAACTGTGATATATTCAGCTAAGAAGTAATTGCATTCCAAAGTATAGCCTGGAGGTACAATGATTTACCATGTAGGCCATTTTTCTTTTTTGTGGATGTCACAGATTTTACAAATTATATGGAACGTAATACACATTATCATGCTAAGAGTGTGCATTTATTTAGCATGTGTACATTTTGAAGCTGGGCTTTCTGAAAACAAAATAAGGACGAAATGGTCCCACAGAGTGTTACATTTGACTCTTTACTCTGGGTAATTAAAGATTTGAGAAACATTTTCTTAGTGAGCATCAATTCCCCGAGAAGTAATTTTAAGCCAAGGTTTAACATGTAGGTGCAATGATTTACTGTATAGGCCATTTTTCCTCTTTGTGCTCATTCCAGTTTCACAAATCGCATACCACGTATTACCACATTAATACGGTAAAAGTGTGCATTCCTTTGACATGTCTACAGTTTGAAGCTGGGCTTTCTGAAAACAAAATAAGGGCGAAATAATCACACAAAGTGTTACACATGATACTTTACTCTTAATAATCAAAATTTTGATTAATGCTTTCTCATTGAGCATCTATTCACAAAGAAGTAATTTCATGCCAAACATGAAACACATAGTTGCAATGATTTATTATATACGGCTATTTTTCTTTTTTTGTGCACGTCACAATTTTCACAAATTGTATGCCATGTATTAAACATTATCTTGCTAAAAGCCTGCATTACTTTGGCATGGGTATAGTTTGAAGCAGGGTTTTCTGGAAACAAAATGAAGACAAAATAGTCACTCAAAATGTTGCATTTGATAGTTTACTAAGAGTAATTAACATTTTGATAAACACTTCCTTAGTTCATCAAAATTCTTGGAGATTACTGAGCATCTATTCTTCAAAAAGTAATTACATGCCAAAGTTTAACCTGTAGGTACCATATAGGTCATTTTTCTTTTTTTGTGCACGTCACAGATTTTACAAATTTTATGCCACATAATAAAAATTATACTAAATGTGTGTATTCATTTAGCATTTCTTGAAGCTGAGTTTTCTGAAAACAAAGTAGGGACGAAATAGTCACACGAAGTTACACTTGATACTTTAGTCTGGGTATTTTTCTATCGGTTTATAACACACATCACTATTAAATCAGTTTAGGGAAGAAAATATTCTACACACACATGCTTTCTGGAAAAGAATTTCGTTGTTCTTTTCGAACCATCGGCGACTTTTCCTGTTTGCCTGTTTCCTGCAAAGAAACAGGAAAAAATGTAGAAGATAGACAAAAATTTATTTCCCGTTTTCTTTTCGCAATAACAAAACGTACCTTTAGCTCTGTGTAAACGCATTGCATTCCATACACAATGCGACTGGAAAATGAACCGAGTGGCTAAAATAAACACAAGAATGTCATGTTTATTCTACGGCAAGTGAAGTAAGAAAATTTTCGGGAGTTGGGTTTAATCATAACAGGCAGGCATTGAAGAAGAATTTTTCCAATATCACTTCCATATTATTGTTATGTATTCTTTTTTCAATGAAATGATTCTAACCAATCGCTAAAAGAATAATCTTGAAAGATGGAAAAACTTTTTATTTAACAATCTTTCAATATATTTCTTGAACTTCTAAACATATGAAGGCTTGATGCAAATTTGTTTTAAGAAATTAGTTTGATAATTATCCAAATCTGAGTATTAAAGAAATATGGCAGGAAAACTCGTACAAACAATGTCTAATATAACTTGATTAAAAATAAACAAATTAACAAAATATAACAAATAAGAGTAGACTTTTACTAATCATTAAAGTTAATTTGTTTCAAAGTGGCCGCCTTTTGCACTGATGCAAAGGCGGAAACGCTTATTGAAATTGTCAGCAATGGGCCGCAAGTCTTCTACCTTTAATCTATCTCATTCCCGCCGAAGCCATTGCTTTTCAGAGTTCAAATTTTTGTGCAATTTAGTGTAAGTCCTAGACTCCAAAATGGACCATACACATGGGATTGAGTTTCAGTGAGTATCGATGAGCCCACTTTCCAGATGATATCACGTCCGGAAAATGCGCCTTGCACTAACCACTCTTGCGTCTTTTTAGCCTTGTAAGCAACCGCGGAGTCTTTTTGAAACTCCTACTTTACATTGCCGAAGTGCATTTTGTTCCACGGAAATATAAGAGTTTCTAGAATTTCCCGCTGGTACGCTTTTTGATTTATTTTAATGCTCTCATCCACAAAAACCAGAGCTGTTTTGCCCCTTGCTCAAATTCCGACCCAGACCATAACCGACTTTGGATTTTTGCGATGTTCAACCCTTGCTGAAGTGCTTGGAGCGTCTACAGACTAGATCCTGTAGTTCTAGGAGTTATGAGCTTTTAGACGGTAAAGAGCTTCTCATTAGTGAAAAGGCATCTCTCTCAGTGCTGACTTGCAGCCCGTTTTCGGCGTCTTTGGAGCTGCGCGAGTTTGTTTACTTCAATGAGAAGCTGAACTTTTTGGATATTGTAAGGATTCAGACCAAGCTCTGTTTTTGCCATTCGTTCCACGGATCGGTCCTTTATTCCCAGTTCACGAACGATCTCTCTCATGAAAACCCTCGAATGTTATTGAACTCGCTTTTTGATAACCTTATGGCTATTGAATGTGTTCACCATACTTTTTCTGGTCTGGACTTTAACCACCATTGCCAAGCTCTTTGAAATAATAGATTGTATCAGGCATTGTTTGCCGGGGTACATTAAGCAAATGATCGACTTCGTACTGTTCGTTTTCCTTGTTTAAACAACTCTGAAATAGCATATCTTTTGCTCGGTATTGCAAAAAAGCAAAACATAAACTAAAAGATACATTATAAAATATGTATAATTGAAGTGATAGACAAAAAGAAATGAACAAAAATTAAAGCGAAATTAATTAACTTCCATGAAGTAATAACTTTGTCCGAAGTTTTTACCTGCACCCTGTAAATAAATGGATGCTTTCCAAGTAACTATCATATCTGATGTAAAACGTAAGAGATATAGAAAAAAATTTGTTGTTTTCATTATGAAAACAGTATGAAAATATTTGTATGTTTGATATCACCATATCATCATCCCTAATATACATATACATACATATATACATGCATAAACATACACATACATATATACATGCATAAACATACGCATATACAAATACATAAACATACACATACATATATACATGCATAAACATACACATACACATACACATATATACATGCATAAACATACGCATATACAAA
>JAPMOR010085630.1:719786-772465 GCA_026543865.1 Argiope aurantia | reverse complement strand
CATAAACATACACATATACACACATACATATATATGCATAAACATACACAATACACACACACACACACACATATATATATGAATAAACATACACACATATATACATGCATAAACATACACACATACATATAGACATGCATAAACATACACACATATACACACACATACGTACAGGAGTTGGAACTTTAATAGTGGCAACACTGCTGTCAAAACGCCACGCAACAAAACTAAAGAATGTCACGTATACCACATGTTAGCTACGTGCCTACCTTACCTCTCAGCAAAAAGACTCGTTTTTCCTACGACACGCGAATGCGGAGTGACGAGAAGAACTGATTCTTGTATTAGCTTGCGGTCCAAAGTAAGTGTTGCTAGGATGTTTTCAAAACAAGAACAACGAAGTTGGACAAAAATTGAATGTGCCAGAGGTCGTACAGCATGACAATGTCATCTAGGGATTCAAGAGGCTTGCGGGGAATCTGCTTTACCTTATAGAACTGTTGCAAGATGGGTAAAAGCCTTCAATGAAGGACGCCAAAATGTGGCAGACATGCATCGGCTAGGTAGTCCTAGTGTCAGGGAAGCAGAAGTGCATGCTGTTGCTGCACTAATGGACAGTGATCGATGCCAAACCATTCATGAGCTGACCTGACAGACAGAATTTGTGCACACGACTGTGCTGAACATTCTGAAGGAACGTCTGGGCATGAGAAAAATTGTTTCACGATGGGTTCCACATCATTTGACGGAAATGCAGAAATGGCTACGATACGATGATGCTCGAATCACCTGGAGCGCTATGAGCGCGAAGGAGCGGATTTTTTAGGCCGCATCATTACGATCGATGAGACTTGGGTCAGATTGTATCAGACAAAACTGAAACGCCAATCAAACGAATGGCGTTGTTATGGGTAGTCACGAAGTTTGAAATTTCTTCAGAACCCCAGCAATGTGAAAGTTATACTGATTCTCGTGTGCGACTGTGATGGTGTCATTCTAACGCATACCGTTCCCCAACAGCAGACCGTCAATGTGCAGTATTACTGCTCATTTTTGGAGCACCATCTCAGACCAGCTTTTAGTAAAAAACGTCGACACTTTCTGCAGAACGTCCCTATCATTTTGCATGATAATGCTCGGCCGCATGCAGCGCAAGCTGTGGTTGATTTGCACGATCGATGTGGCTAGGAAATACTTTGCCATCCACCATAATCCCCAGATCTAAGCCCTTGTGACTTTGACTTAATTCCTAACATGAAGGAACCACTTCGTGGTATTCGCTTCAAAACTGTTCCAGAGATTCTTGCGGCAGTAGATCGGTCCATTCGAACTATCAACAAAACAGGCGCTGCTACAGGTGTTCGGCGACTTCCACATCAATGGATCCGGGTTGTACACAATGCTGGCGACTATATTGAAGGACTGTAAAACATGGCGTCATGAATTATTTTTGTATTCCATGTAAATAAATAGTTGCCACTATTAAAGTTCCAACCCTCGTATATATATCGTTAAGTGTTAACCCTCGTATACACATGCATAAACATACACACATATACACACACATACACGCGCACACGCACACATTATATATATATTAGATTGGTGATGGGCCCATGATTAGAAATAAAGTGCTAAAAGTTTCTTGAAAACGTGTCATGAGAATCACTGCAATCTTGTCACATTTCTTGAAAGGAATCATATTTTAATATATAATGAAATAACAGCAATTATCTACAAAATTTAACATTGGTTAGTTTCCTTCAATTTAATTAACCAAGTTCTTCCTCGAAATGAGAGCAAAATTCTACGTATTTAGATAAATATTCTTCATCACATTTGCCGTGAATTCTTTCTTAAATTGCATTACATCCGGACCCTTTTAGCTGGACTAGGAGAAAATTCAATCTTTGATTTGAATCATGAATTCATTTGCAGGATCTGAACTATAAAGAGGACTTAGTGAATCGGAATTAATTATAAATCTGTGCGAGCGATTTAAAGAATGCAAGACCTAGGAAATTTCCTCAGTGCAGAAACTGTGTTCGCTCATAAAATATTAATATGTTAGAACCTATTAACTAAGAATACATGACTTGTTCGTTGACACTAGGAATGTAGGTAGCTTATTTTTGTGGGCTTAAGTTTATTATGTTCTATGTAGTTTCGCAGATTATTGACTTATTTACATCATGGTTTCGAAAGAGTCAGGAATGTGATAATAGGTAAGGACTGTGCAGGTTAATTGGAAAATTTGGGAATAAATGCGAAATCCTTTAACAATAAAAATAATTTCCATAGTCCACAACCTGCTTCAATGCACTCACTCATAACTAAATGCTAAACGGACTACTGGAAAGAGTTCACATTTACCTCTTAAGAGACCCGCAGAATGCAGTTACTTGATTAAAATTTTTGAAAAAAGGTATTGTTGAAAAAACAAAATATTGGGTAAGCAACAGATCGTTAATATAAGCTTGCTCTACATTACATATTTATGTACGGTATTTCATTGTAATATAAAAATCAAATCAAAAAGATAATGTTTCAAATATGACATTCAACTTGCAGTCAAATTTGTTCACTTGTTGTAAAGCGTAGCGCGCACACACACACACACACACACACACACACACACACACACACACACACCACACACACACACACACACTTAAAACAGTTGCTTGGCCGAAGAGAGAAGACACTTTGACACTTTTAATTTTTAAACTTCCTATTTATTTCATCCCGGAAGGCATAATTTATGTACAAGCAAGAATCTACGAGATAAGTCAGTCCACGACACAAGAGGTGAGAAAAAGAACGAAAAGCGACCGAAATATTTCCCCTAGTGATTTTATACTATGAGATCCTGATAGGGATTCTTTGGCATGTGTAGACTTAAGAAAGGGAAATACAGTTTTTTTTAAAAAAGAATTTGCTAAATATGTCAGATTTTTATCCCTTCACTCGGAGCGTGAGAACTTGATGATTAAAGTAGTTTTACAGAGCTCATGTAGTCTTAATTAATAAAAAAAGAGGTATTGGATCAGGAAATAAGAGATCATTTTAGAATGAAAATATGATTTACATTAAGATAAAAATTAAGAAATGAACTAGGATTTAAATTAGATTTTAAAATATCGTTACACACACACACACAGAGAGAGAGAGAGAATAAAATAGTGGCGCCGAGTGATTATGTAAAATTTTAAAGTCCCCGATTGGAGGTCGTGGCAGCTTAAAGGTTAAGTTTTGAGGGAGCGAACACAAAAACAAACAAACAACAACAAAACCTCTGCACTACAGAATATGAAGGGAAGACCGGAAGAAATGCAAAAAATGCTTATTATTTTTAAAGGTAGGTAAACGAAAAAAATACCCCAAAAAGTTTTAAAAAATGCAATTAAGGTTTCCTTTAAGAATAGAGAAATTAGTGCGAGTATACATCTCGACAATCAAGAGTGCATATAGCTTGGTGAAAACGATTTCATAGAGACTGTTAATCGAAATATCAGATAAAACTGATATTTCGATACAATTGAAATTATCGATGACATTCGATTACCCGATTAAATGCTTTTCTTTATTACCCGCTTATGTTCAGGTTATTTTTGTTTCCGAAAATTTATTTATTTATTTATTTGCTAATGTTATGCTAAGACAAGAATTTGCACTTATTTATATTTGTGAAATATTATATAAAGGAATTTTTTTATTGCTTGTTTTCATTGTTTTTCAAACTTTTTTTCCTATCTGCCTTTTTAAAACAAGAATTTTGTTCCTTAAATTATGCTTAGATATTTTTAATCATTACTTTTGGAAAATTGCCACGTGTAAGAGAAATAAAAGTTTTCTACTTACTTCCTTTTTTTTTAGAAATTGCGAAATTAGATGCACCGGGACAAAAGATTTCTTGTCCTTTATTAATTAATTTTCTTTAAGCTATTCAAGATTTACTGGTAAATTCGTGTAAAATTATCCGTTTTAGAAAGTTCCAGAATTTGCTACGTGTTGTTTAAATTTAAGCGAATTCTTTATTTCATCTGAATACATATTTTATGCTTTTTATCTCTCCATGTTTGAGACCAAAGTGTGATCGTTTATGCTTTGTATTTATAAGATGAAATAAAGAAAAAAAAAGATTCTAAATTTGATTTTTCTTAGTGAGAATATAAAGCAATCATTAAGGGTGACAACATATATATTAGTATAATAAAATATTTTGGGTAAATAATTATACAAAATTTAAAATTCATCAGAAACGCATGGAAAAAAAACCACACTGTAATTCACTGAAGGGAGAAAGATGAAAAGTAATGAATGATGAAATTATTAATTTAAGTTTATGATAAATATTTCATTATTTTGCAAATAATTTATAAATACATATAATATGCATGCTAATTAAATAATACAATAACAAGTAAATAGTAAAATGCTATCCTGATATATTCAAGAACTTACATATCTTTTAAAAGTCAGAGCTTACTTTGATAAATAAGACATTTTATATGCCTTTGATATGCACATTTTGCATATCGAAGAAAGTATGAATATTTCTTGTCTTTGGAATCATTTGCATTTAGTGACTTGAAAATACTAATTCATTGAATAGTTATGTCGAAGTCTTATAAGTTCATTTTAAAAATGTTATTCTAAGTACTACAGAAAATAGACACTACTATTTCTATGAATGTTTACCAGCTGCTTTCAGTGATCAGATTGTCATTCAGTGATAGCGACTGATTTTTATCTTATGTGAATGTCATATGCTAATTATTTTATAGTTGTTTTCATATTGTGCTTTTAAACATCAAATAGTGATACATATTTAAGACGTATTGTTACCGTAGCCTCAAACTTATTCTATTTATTGTGTTCATGAAGGCCTCTAATGATGTCAGGCTATATGGTATCACTGTACGGATTATTTGACATTACAAATTATTAGCGTCAAATTCATTTTTTTTATTCCTCATCAAAATATACAATTGATTCTAGTATAAAATTACGCCTCATTAATATAATCCAATATTAAAATTGATACAACATTATATATATCCGTGTTAACTGAATTAAAACATGCTGAAGAAAAGAAGAAAAAAATAGAAACTTCTACCATTCAATTTATCGAATGAATTTTCTAATTTATTTAATATCTTAAAAGGCTTTATTCACAGATTCCATAAAAAGTTTGATGAAAAAAAAGGACCCATTAAAATTTAAAATGTATACACCGAAATAAAAAAAAATGGAACCATCATGTATTAGCTTTAAATAATAAAAGAAAAATGCTGAATTAAATATGTATATTGATAATGAAAAGGATTTGACTTTTATTGAAAAAATGAAAACCAGTAGTTCTAGTTACAAATTATTTTTGAAAATTATTAAAATTAAGAATAAATGGAATACAAAAAAAATTATATAAGTTAGTTTTTCTTTGTTTTTATCCCTTAAAGTAATTTTAAATTATTTTGATGTAAAAGAATTTTGTACAATAATATTTTTGAAAATTACTATCAGAGAAATTTCATAATTTTGTTTGAATTTTAATTAAATAAGATTACGGAAAGATCGATTTCACTCTCCAAAGTATGTTTGTGCTAAATTTTGCACTTCTAAGTTAAACTCTATCGCGGAACACCAAAATAACTTTGGGTTTATAAAGTATCACATAAACGTGATCTTTTATTAGCAGTAACGATTTTTTTTAAAAAAATTCAGACCCATTTAACAGAGTTGCCGTGGCTTTTATACTATACCAATATTCTAGTAAAAGAAATAAGTAGTTAGTTTATGACTGGAGAATTTATAAATTTAAGAATTTAACTAAATATAAAATTAATAATAGTTCTCACTAAAACAAGTATTTACTTAAATTTACTATCTAGTGAAACAATTTAGAATTTTTTTTCAGCATTCACTCGACCACTTATCCATTATAGCTATTGCAATTTAAAACTGTTATCTTTGGACAAAAACTCCTCATTGCAGTGTTTGTTAAAATCCTGATTTTCTACAGTTTTGATTTAAATTTTTTAACTTATTGGAATCAAAAGTCGAGTAAACACAAGTTACAATTATCACCAGTAGTGGAATGATACTGTCATGACAATGCCCACTTATCACTAGCAGCGGAAATTCCGGTCTCAGGTGTTTCTACGCCGTTGTGAAAATTTTATCATTATTTTATGATTGGTTTTCAAGGCTTAAAAAGTGCTATCAATCAAACGGATCTACGAATTATTTCATTTCATTTTCTATGCAAATGCATGATAATTCTTTTGCATAACAAGAAAATGAACAAGGAGAAAATAGGTCAAAATTACCACAACTTATAGTTATCCGCAATCTTGGCAATAATGCTGTCATGATGATGCCCATTTATTATTAACAGCGGAATATTCCGCTCGCAGGATTTTCTACAGTTATTGTTTTACAATCATTTTTCAAAGCTGAAAGATTTCCATATTAATAAAATTCATACACGAGCTATTTCAATTCATTTACTGTGCAAATGAATAATACTGTCTTTGCCAATCACTTATCGAGACCTCTTAATAGAATTATTTAGAAAGAAAAACATAAAACACCCTACATATCGCTATGTAATGCTCAGTGATTCGAGCTGACTATCATTGTATTGCAAATTTATTGCTGTATTACAAATGTTTTTATTTATTAACTGTACTGCGTAATTTACACTACGTAATTTTTTCAAACTTATAAAATGGTTAAAATTCCAAGAGGCTATTATTGAATATAAAAAGATAGTTTTCCAATAACATTTAAAATTTCAATGGATTTTAATTTGAATCAATCCAATAAAGTATTCCGAAAATGGTAGGATTTATCTAATTAATTAATAATAGTAAAAAACAATAGTTAAAAGCTTAGAATTTTTGCAACCATTTAATTCTTTTCAGTTTGAAATATGCCTTTTTGATTCTTCAGTCTTTATTCGGAAAAGTTATTACGGAAATTATTGAAGTTAGTTTTCAGTTGACATTAGTTAATTGATAAAAATTTACGATATAATCATATATCCATTTTTATGTTCTTGCACACGATATATACAAAGAAAAAGTATTGTAATCGTGGAAAATTTGAGCACGAGGGTTTGACGAATCTTCATATTTCAGATCCCCAGAATCTGAATAATACATTTTCTGAATTACATCTGTCTGTGATGCAGATAACACAAAAACCCTTTGAGCCAGACGAATGGAATTCTGTATAATTGGCTTACCACCAAATTGAGAAAATTCTTTCAAAATCTGAATGAAATTCATTGAGAAATTAGTCTGTCTGCCTGTCTGAATATCAGTTAACATAACTACACTACATAAAGAACAAGATAAAAAACGGTACACGTTTTTAGCATATTAAATGTAAATTCTTTAAATATTGAACCAATTCTATCAAAGAGTTGACAGTCCGTCCCTTCGGTACTTTTCTCATTTATATGCATATAAATAAAACTCAAAAATGTTATGAATCAAATAAATACAATTTTGTATGTGATCTTGGACTACGATTATAATTCTATGTCACATTTAGGTTTCCATCATTTGATCTACCGTATCTAAAATACAAATTCTATTTTAGGGTACTAATAACCGCATGCCATGAGCTGATCTCTAAAATAATCACTAAAGATCACACGATAGATTCCGGAAAAATTCTATTTTAAATGTAAAGAAAGATTCTTTTTTCAACTGCAGTTTAATTATCAATTTTTATCGCCCCGAAACTATCAATTTTGTAATGCAATATAGTTGACTAATGCTGTCAATTGAATCGCAATAAATGTTTTTTATTGCGAAAATAGTGTAAAAATAAGTCATTGAAAGTAAAGCGAATAAGGTGAAATGAAACAGTCATTGCAATAATAATAATAATCAATCAAACAATCTTTATATAAAATAATTATTTGCGGTATCATAACATTAAGAATTTGTCCATGCGTAAAATTATGCTAATATTTTATCTTATGGCAATAAGTTGAATACGATCATTTTTTATAATTTTTTTCCCAAATATGCTAAACTTTGGTTTTAATCTCTTGGTAGAACCACTTCTAAAGTACAAATTGGATTATCGGCTACTATTAATGGAAATGAAAAATGGTTATTACAATAATAATAATCAATCAAATAATAATTGCATAAAATTATTATCTATGGTATAATTACATTAAGATATCCCCCATCAACAAAAATAGTGTAATTTTTTTAAAATCTTATGACAATAAGCTGAATACGATTATTTAATTATTTTTTTGTCAAATATATGCATATTGCGATGGAAAAGACGATTGTTTATACAATCTTTCAATTCTTAATTAACGAGAAAATTCTGAGATTACATATCTATAAAAATAATGATTCTTCTGAAACAACTCAAACTATATGTTAAGGGAGAATCATTTCTAACTTTTAATGATTAAAAATGACAATAAAGACACTTTCAGCACTAATCAAAAGCAGAATGTCATGATCAGAAATTAAATGAAATTAAAATAGCTCCCTTATTCCGTGGAATGACTGTTATAATATAAAAGACTTTGGTAACAAGTTGGTTGAATCTGTTCCAGATCAGCCTCACAGATTAGAAAAGAATCTTCTGCCTGGTTTGCCGTTGTACTTCCTTTCTTGCTGCCTTTTTATACTTAGATATATATCTCTTCTGGAAAGATTCTTCATATTTATTTGAGGAATCAATTGCGGGAGAACAAAAAAGAAGAAAATTCGAATCACTTAGAGGTCGTTGGAGCGAATTATTCTCATTTTTCTTTCTCGACTCTTTCCGCTGCGACTTATGGAACCGAAAACTTTTCAGATATTGAGCAATTGATTGCTTTTCAGATGTTGAGCAATTTCCCAATCGAAATGCTTCTTTTGTTTGTGAACAAAATGCTTTCATTTCGATATGTTGCAGATTTCTGTTGTTTGAAGTCTAGAAGTGTTTTGTTTCCAAAGAAATGTTATTTACTATTGGTACTGCAAAATGAAGCTTTTAACTTGAATGACAGCCTTTATTTGGAATTTGACTGAAGTCGATATGCAAAAGTATATTTTAGTTTCAGTAAATGAAATTTTTATTCGATTACTCAAATTATATTAAGCAATGCTGAGAATCCTAGATGAAAAACATAATTATGTGCATTAGTAAAAACTCTTGCATTTCTTCAAAGAGAGAGAGGCAGAGAGAGCAAACAGTGACACTTCAGATGTATCAATTTCACAAGTATTTTTATAATAGACTCCATTAGTAAGTGTTTAGATTTAATGCATAACAGTTGGTATTACAAATAAAACACATTTTTATTTTCTTCGCAGTACTATTGTATTTCTACATGGCTGACCTAACCATTAACAAAATGCATTTGAAACATTTTTGTGATTTTTTTTTTTTACTTGACACGCAAAGTGATACAACATTTTTTGCACCCCAAACAGTACCAGTCATACAGGGTACAAGTGAGTCAGCATAGTTTATAGATGATTAATAAATGGATGTATTCCATGTTAATTATATTTTTAATCGTAGATTCATAGTATCCGTTAACCGCAAGAGATGGGATTTATATTCTACCTCATATTCAGAACAATGCTTAAATAACCTTAAAGATTATAGTTACAGGGGGCATAGAAAAATATTACTCTATGTCATAGATCTATTAATTTAATTGCGTAATAGGAATATTAATTTAATATGGAGATTTACATTCTTTCCTTTTCAACGAAATGTATTATTTATGAAATTCATTTCAATTTCTATAGTTGAATTTTTAAATTAAATTTAAATATTTTATAAGCATATTTATTGTATATAGCTCATAAAATTTCAAAGATTAGCAAATGACTCACAAATATTTGACTCACACTGATTTTTCATTAGAGTGATAGATAAATCTGGTCTATATCTCTCCAACAGGATCCATTTCTTCAAAATAAATAAGATTTTTCTAATAATAATTTCACCTCTACAAGCCACAGGTATCTTAAACTACATTATTTATTACATAAGATGAGATGAAAGGACGTTGCTATATGTAAAAGATATGGCTTAAAAAAGAACAGAAGAAATGATTCTCCTGGCAAAACACAGAAGCCCTTTCCACTAGAAAAGGCTACAGAGCATCGACTAGATGAAATATAGAGTATGAAAGATTTAAAAGATTTCCGGCAACACGCTGTCACGTAGTCTGTAAGAAAAGACTACACACTCGGCCATAAATCTGAGATAAGACGATATCTTATAGTTATCTTCGTTGGTTTAACTAGTAATAATATTAAGTATTTATTACTTATTAATGTAAAATGCGTTATTCAGGCTGAAATATAAACTAACTAAAGTTTTAAAGAGATTTTTGAGCTGCTTAGGGACCCCGTTGAAATAAAAAGATTTTCACTCAATATTAATTTAATACCGGAGTTTACTTTCTTTAAGGTATTTATACACACTTGAAACTTCGAAAATCGTTCAAAATATCGAATATTTTTTTATTGCTTAATAATATTCTCTGATCCCTTAGATTTCAAACGATACCAAGATGTTGTCAATATTCGAAATATTTCTCCAGTTATAATTATTTTTCTTGAGGTGCTTTCATTAAAAACTCTAGTTACGGTGTTTTTAAAACTCATTTTATGAAGAATGATATTTTTCCACTTTGTTGCTTCATTCAAACAATCATAACTCAACAAGGAATTAACCAAATACAGTTATTTATATAGCAAAATAATCTGTATGAAATAGCGGATGTTTTGTGCTTCAATCAAAGTTATATTTATAGAAATAAAATTTTAATAGCTGTTTAAAAATTAAAATTACAAAAAAAAACTCGCTTTTTCCATTCATCGTTGATGAAAAAATTGTTTTAAAAAAACTATACATTTTTATAGCGTGTTTGAGGCAGACAACATGAAGACTAACATTAGGCATAATTTCCAACTGGAATTGGGTGACTGTACAAATTCGAATTCAAGATATCATGTTTCAAAAAATAGGCTAATTAGCTCATTAAATATTATTTAATTAATTAATAATTAGTGTAATATGGTTTTTATTACTGAAATGAGTATAAACATATATTAATAACCTACTGTGAAAAAACTGGATTTTTAAAGTTAAAATTAAAAAAAAAATCTTCAAGTACACCTTAATTAAATTATAAATGGATCAAGTGTTTAAAATTTAAAAAAAAAATGTTAACTGTATTTTATTTTTTGAGGTTCAAGGTGCAAAAAATTTGTTCCTTAAATATTTTTAACAGCTATAATGAATATATTTGATTTCGAAAATTTGTTCCAACGTAAGATTGTTAAATGTCATTTTCTTTTCGTATGTTTTAATACCATGAGATTATTTGCAATTTTCTTAAAAGCCTGTGTAAAGTAAAAAGTAATGGGAAAATAAAGGTAATGAAAATCATTCTCTTACAGTTTCTTTTAAAATTATAAATATGACAATTCATTGTAAGGATTTTAGTCAGCTAGCACGTTTTAGACAAGCAACATTTAATAGAAAAAAAAGGAAAAATGTTAAATAAAAAATAAGCTAATTCGTGCTATACAGTGTCAGATAATATTTTTTTACTAAACAGTGATGAGCAATTGATGTTTTCTTATTTAGAATAAACTTAAAAGATCGAGATAGAAAATTGATATCACCTGTTAAAAACTTAGATGATTATATTGCAATAAAGCTATATAGAAAAATTTAATCAGTTTCTGAGGTTATAATTGTGAAATACTTATAATCTACATGATGATTAAGGATGCTTTTAAAACATGTTGCAAAAAAAAATTATTTCATAATTCGAGTATTATTCTTCAAAATAGAAGATATTATAAGAAGGGTTTTAATCCTCTTAGTAAAAAAATTTAACCCTCTTAGTAAAATTAATTAAATTTTATCTTCTTTAGACTTAAAAATCTGGTAATTTTAACTTGATGAAATTTTCTTTCGCCTGCAAAACGAATTATAAATTTTAACATTTTTACTGACATGCAAATAAATAATTTAAAACAGTATTTAAAATTTGACTTATCTTTTATCTGTTTAGAAGTGCGATTATATGAACGATATTTTTCATTGTTTTTGCTCATGCGATTTTTCGGTTAGATCCTAAAATTAATTAGTATAATAGTTATATCATTTAAAACATTAATTTATTTAGTTTTGGAAATATTTTTTGATCTTTACACATGAAGTTGTTTATATCCTTTTCCATTTTATGGCATTTAATAACAATGAAAATGCAAAGGAAATACTTTTTCTTGCATTCCAATCAGATATTTGCATTCATTTTCCTAATGATACTCATTAAGGAAAATGATTTCGAAAATGATGTTTTATTCATTCCTTCATTACTTGGTGCTGAAATATTATTATCAATATCAATAATACTTTGTAAAATAAAAGTAATGAAAGGAACGAAGATGCTATTATTAATACCAGATAAATATCTTGCATCTAATTACAATTTGGGAAGTTTTGTACATATTTATTAATTTGTATCTCAACAAAGTTCAAAATTATTTGATCTTCTGTCTTCGAACAATGTAGATGTCATTCATGAAAAACCATTTAGGAGTGACACTAAATAGCTTTGGGATAAAACAACAATGAAAGTGATTCCCAATCACGTGATACACATAAAACATAGAGTACCAAATTAATGTCATATTTTAAACCACTTACATATGAGAAAATGGACAATTTCTGGTCGTAGCTTTAAAACATTCCACCTACCGATTAGTATAGAAATATTATCAAATATGCTTAGTACGGTCCAGGAATATTAGAATTCTATGGGAAGAATTTCCTGGGTATTAATTTATCAGACAATGTGTCTTCTTGCAGAGCAGATGACAATTGTAGCATTACAGATTTAAATTGCTTGATTCATCTTTTAGAAGTATTAACATTGTTTCAAGTAGCATAATTTAATACTATTCTGAAATAGTGTAACGAAACATGTTCCACGTTGGCGTGGACTGAATGGTTCAGTGGTAGATTGCTATGA
This sequence comes from Argiope aurantia, assembly GCA_026543865.1. NCBI lineage: Eukaryota > Metazoa > Arthropoda > Arachnida > Araneae > Araneidae > Argiope > Argiope aurantia. The sequence goes on along the minus strand of JAPMOR010085630.1, from coordinate 759,426 downwards.
AATGAAAGTGATAAATCGCAATTTCGTATCTGGTTGCAGGCAAGTTACCTAAGAATTGTTTTGTTATCGATTTACTTTCTGTTATTTCTAGAATGTTCTTATAATTTCTGTATATCTCTAAATATAGAAGATTCGACTTTTTGTGTTGTGGATAAAAAACAGATGTAAGGTTTATTTCCTTGAGTAAATTATCGAGTTGAGATTAGCGAGTGTTGTTTTTGGCTAGTTAACACACGATAAATCGTGTGTTAACTAGCAACGCAAATTTCATCTATACGACAATATTATTTTAAATTCAGGTATCATTAATTTTACAGATACCGTCAAGTTAAAGATTCTTCAGTATTACAGTAATTGTTAAATCGATTTTCATTAATAGATATTCTCGGGCAGTCATATTATAATTAAATGGTGGGCATATGTTCAAATACAATATTTCACGAAATGCCATTACAATATTGGCCATTTTTTAAGAGCTAATATTCTAAATGTTAAATAACATGAACAGCAATGCTTGTCAAGTGACAAAAATGTCATTGGTTTAATTGGCTTCATAAAAATTACCTGTAAGTAGTTCTTAAATATAATTCAAACAATTATATAAGAAGAAAGTATCTATTTGTTTGGTTGATTAATTTTTAACATATAGTTTTCCTAAATTCGATCTTGATCCAGAACAACATTTTTATTATTTATGGAAAATTCTATTTTTTTTTAAAACCTAACTCTGATAAGTGTTGTTCCCTCTTATTTCTTATTTTTAAGTTGGGCTTCAATTATTAATAACAGCTGTGATGATTCGTTCATTAGGGTTGCCAAACTCTGCACTATGTGAAATTTTTAAAAGCCAAATTTAGCTCTTTTTTTTTTTTTGTCGAATTTTCTTGCTTTTCGTTGTGTGGCTTCGATACTCTTCGTTTATTTTGTCGCGCTGAGATTCCAGAAGTAAACGAAGATGAAGAAAAAAGCAATAATTACTTAAAAATAAATCATAAAAGGAATCAACAAGCAAGAGAAACTCGACTTAGGACTGGCCAAGCCTACTGAGCATATAATCGAAGGGCTGATATGAAGAAGAAAACAATTCTCTACTCTTTTTGAATTTAGAAGCGCTCGAGCTGCAATCAGAGCAGAATAGATCTGAAAAATTATTATTCACCTTATTATTGAATTATTTAATTAAATTATAATATATGCAATGATTGTATAAAAGAACTAAGGGTACACGAGGTAGGAACTTCAGTCAAGAAACATTAATGCCGAAGTTAATTCGGCACATTTTTTTCAAAATGAAGGAATTATATAACAGCGAAAATAATATAGATTCATTAAAAATAATAAATAATATGTGGAGTTGACGCAAAGACATCATCGAAACCTGATATCGTATTCAGAGATCATTGCTCCCTGAAATACGTATTTCAATGTATTCACATTAGTGTTAAGGATGGCATAAGTCAGTAATACTAAAATTTGAAATCTATCACCTGATCATAACCGATAATTACGGGACAGACTTTTCTAGTGTTCTTAGAGCCTTTGAAACAATGCTATAATATTAAAATATTTGTATTAAATGTTTTTTTTCTGGCACAAAATACTATAAATGTTAGATTCTGATTTTCTATGTACTTTCTTGCCGGCAATTCTTTTCTTATATAGTATAGTCTTTCTTATATAGTATAGCCTTTGTTATCCCATAGGAACAAATATGAAGAATATGTTTTGTATTTGACCAATCATAAAGTTTACCGTCCACAAAAATTATTTATTGTTGATAATTGTATTTAACCCTTTCTAGGGCCGTGGAAAGTATGCTTCCTATCAAATTTATCAATCTTTGTATGAATTTATGTAAGTTGGCATAAGTTCTGACAAAATTTTTTAGAAAGACAGAAACTTAGATGCTTCAGTTCTGTATCTTGACCAAAATGATGTGTCTTGAATTGTTACTTAATTATTAATTAACCAAATTAATTAATTAATCAAATTAAATTTATCTAATAAGTTAAATGAATCCCTTTTCTTAATTTAATTTCAAGCCTAAAAATATTTTAACATACTATTACTAGAAAAAATAGCCCTTTAAAGGGTTAATAGGCTTAATAGGATATACTAGATGTAAATAGTAGATTTCGTTAAGAAATATGGCATCAAAGAATTAGTTAACGGCATTAAACGAAATGGAAAAATAATCATTAGTCAGTCTACATATAAATGCCTAACTTTATTTGATCTCAGAGTGGTAAAGTTTCTCATACTTTATATATCCTGAAAGAAAAAATATCTTTTAATAAACCAAAATCAGGTAAAATTGCAGGTGTCAAACAATTCAGCATTATTTTGGGGAGTAATTTATGATGATGTCAGGTTTATTTCAAAGAGATATTTCACTCACTAGATAGAAAATACATGACATTTGCAAAAAGAACATACAATTGGAAAGAATAAGTATTCCATTTTTTTTTACTATTTATTCAAAATACAAAATTCAGTAAGAAATGTTTTCTTTATACATTTTAATAATGATTTCAAGAAAATTCAAAGAGTTTACTTAATGAAAAAAAGCTGTTCTCGAGAATTTTGCGAGCATTTTCAAATACCTCTTAATACTTCGCTAAATGCTTAAACTGATCCTTTGGAAGAAATATCCAATCGAAAATTGTATTAAAACTGTTTTAACAGCAAAATTAACGACCAACAGGATTTTTTTAACAAATAATTTACCTTTCATACATACTTTTAAAGCTGATATACTTAATTAAAAACAATAACTGAGTGCACAAGCAATATTTTGGAAGCATTAAAAAACACAGAAAAAAATCTACGTAAAAAGAAAACTTTTTTCAAGTGAAAGAAAAATTTGTGGATAAGCACGGAAAAAATCTGGAAGCCGGTTTGTTATCTTATAACACCAGATGGCTGTTGTTACAAAATCACCAATTTCCAGAGCTGTGCAAAAACTGCGCATGAAAACAAAGACGGAAAAAAAAACGCCAGAAAAGTATCTATGATCTAAACTTTCAGCGACAAAACTCGCTTCTGGTATCGAAATAAAAAAAATCTAAGAGCTTAAATCTTGAAGGTGCTCTTTGTTAATTTAGAAGCCAAACAAATATATTTGCTGTTAAATGTTGTTTTTTGGAAACTAGATTATATGATTATTTGAAAATTTGTAAAAGAATTTTTGAATAATTTTTAATTTTGCCACATTTTAAGAGCAGACAGGACTGGGTGGAACAGAACAGACGTTTTAAGGATAAGAATTCTGTTTTTTAAAGAAAACTCAAAGAACATTCAGAGGTTTTCCCAAAATAGAAGAATATTTTTTAACTTCTAGAGATATTTCAAAAGAAACACAGCACAAAGAGTGATTTATATTTTATCGGCGCATTTCGTTGATCATATGCTGATACTTATTGAGGCAAATTTTTCAATGATGTATTTTTATGATTTAAAGAATTATTTAAATTTTATTCATGATAACAAATTAAAAACATTGGCAAAATTGTTTTCGATACTTGCTAATAAGTATGGCCTCTGCTTTACATGACGACTTTCAGATTACTCCAAGTTCCATTTTAAATAAGATGGTCAAAATTTCGACAAGATGCATTACGATTTCATTTGTTGGCTATTTATCTCAAGTGAATTCCGTTTGCAATGTTTTAAATTTTTTTGAAGATTTATCAAGGGATGTCTTAAATATTAACAAGAAATGTGTTTTTCCCTTAATAGGCTTTCTTACTTCCATACTTTAAAATATGTTTGACTTTTCCTTTATTTTAGGAACTTACATTTTTTTGTGTGCAGGTATTGGTATATAATCGCTTAGTACATTGTATATGAGCTAAGTGAAGGCATTGCACCTTTTAACAAACAGCATGACTCTGTCAGTTAATATATGAGAGATCAACTAACATGCCGTGATTGGTCTTTTAGCCAACCAAAAAGCATCTCATTGTTATCATATGTTTTTTGTTGCTAATATAAAAAATTAAAAAAAAACTTCCTTATCGTAAATAAATATTCTGTTATCATCATCTTTATTTTTATATTTCTACTACTGCTAGTTGCATTTCATATAAAAGTGTGAATTATAACTCTGAATTATGTTTTATGTAAACATAAGATTATTTTTGTTGTGTAACTAATTTACAACAATGTTTCACGGTTTTTGATCCTTTTCCATAAATCCACACTGCTGCATTTTATGGACAAATAACATATTGTACTTCAAGTTATTTCAAAGTGCAATAGTGCTTGAATGAGAAACATATTTATTTTTAAAATACATAAGCTTATTTCGTTTATTACACGGATATTTTTTTTATAATCTCTTAAAGTATTTTTTAGTAAAAAAAGTGAATATATTATTAAGGATGAAAGAAATTGAAAGCTGCCAATAATAATAATTATTGCATTATTATTAATTACTAATTAGGTCATAAAACTATTAAATAAATATTTCATTCATTTAAAAATAATTAGTGGTTAGTTATTTTTTCTCTCTTATCTTTAGACAAAGGCATGAAAAAAAATATTCTAGAGAAGATATAATTAATTAAAGAATTGTAGTACATCGAACTGACTGAAGGTACGACATTTTATGTTTATTAAAACTGTATATGCAATAAGCATTTAGTTTAGTTATTTTGCATTCAAGATATTCAATTAAATGATGCTAAATTTCTTAATTTTTCATAATGGATGAGTTTAAAAGCATTATGCTGAATTGAATATTAGATGTATCGTGAAACACATAGATAATTTTGTGTAGTGTATTTCAGAGCATTTGGGAATAAATTTAAAATATAAGTATCCATATTCATAAAAGTAGTTTATATTTTGAAAAACTAAATTTCCTAATAAATTTGTCAATCTAAAAACATTATCGTGATAAAATTGCCTAATAACTTTGCCAATCTACAAAAACTATCACTCTAAAATTTGTTATTTTTTATTGTTTATGATATGTATTAAAAGTATCTTCATGCTGCATATCTGCAGAATTATTCATGGGAATTTTAAAGGTAAAAATTAATTTAATGTTTTTTTTCATTGAACTAAACTGTAGTTAACGAAGCACAAAGAATCACAGCAGCATTTACATCAGGCGCAGTATTTTGGGAGTTTTCCTTCTATTCTATTTATATCAAACATCGCTCTTAAATCGATTTAGAAGAGAAAATATTCGACACCCACATCGAAATGAAAAGGAATTTCGATACCCTTTTCAAAATCCTTGCTTCGTTTACCGACTGGTATTTTCTTCAAAAAGAAAAGAAAAAGCTAAAACGGAAGTGAATTGGAAACAATCTATTTTCCGTTCTCGCGGTGCAACAACTAATGCGCTTTTACGTTCCGAGAGAAAGCCCGAATTCAAGATAGATTGCAACTGAGGAATGAAATGAATAGCTAAAATAAACAAATTCCGTGTTTATTCTGAAAATAAAGAGTGTACCAAAATTAAAGCAAGATTTGAATTTGCCACAATTCGTGCAGTAAAGTATTAGCAACCTTTTCAAAAAACACTTGACATAGCTTAGAGTTAGTAAAAATAGAGCGTTACAAGATAGAACAACGTGTTTCCATTGTTGAACAATATTTCAAAAATAAGGAAAATCTGGTGGCCACAGTTCAAAAATTTGAGATTTGGGTCCGTAGATCGTGTGATTTAACACCATTAGATTCCTTTTCATGGATTTTTTTATGTCAGAGGTCTATGCCAACAAACCTACAAAAACGTGTTGATTGAATGAAGAAATTTAACGCTGCATAAACGAAATTCAACCACATTTATGAAAATGGGCATGGTAAATTTCGACAAAAGAGAACTTATGTGCCAGTAAAGCCGAGGAGTCCATTTGCCTTGAGTGTTATTCCACACATAACCCTATCATGTGTACTTTAAGATTCAATAAAAATATAACCCTTTAAAGAAAAACTGCGTCTTTTATTTAATTCAAATCTTGCATCAACACTTGATTCTATTGAGTAAAACTCACATTTTACTAACCCTAAACTATCAGCTGTCAAATGACTTTTTTAATAGGAATGGCAATACTTTACTACACGAATGCAAATTTAAATATTGCGTTAATATTGGGACACCCTTTAAAACGAAAAATGTGAATTTTTCATTGAAGTATTTTAATAATGGAAGACGAGAATTAAGGAATAATTTTCCAAACACGCATCATTTAACTATTTCGGTTGTTGCTTTCAATAAATTCAATTTGAGAGAAACTCGACAAATAAAGTTAATAATGGAAAACCTCCCAAATTATTTATTTGATGTTGGATTTTGATTATTGTTACTTTTATTTTTATGGACGCCAGAAGCAGTATATGTGTTCAGAATTATGATAGAAATTGATACGTACATAATTACGTTCAGGTTGAATTTTTTGAAAAATGTCCGATAATAGTTGAAAGTCCGAATAGTTTTGAATATTTGCATAAAAAATATTGAGAAAACATCCGTTAAACCAGAATATACTTGTTAAGTTTCAATTTTTTTAATTGGAAAAGAGGCTTTTTTTAATTTCAAAAGTGGTGTAAAGAAAAAATCTCCTAGTTTAGGCGTGTATCAAATGATAGCTTGACATCTAGTTTCTGAACTTAAAAATAAACTGTATTTATATCCATTATTTAAATATTGGAGTTTGGCTAAAAAAAACACTCTAAATTTTCATTTTTTTTCATGTTGTGAAGTACTAAAAAAACTATATATATTTTTTTAAATGAATAGATTACTTATTTTATGCAGAACATAATGAGAAATAATTATACCAAATTTCAACAAAAAATATGCATTACATTTCAATTTATGAGGTTTTTCGTAAGAATAATTCTATTATTATTTGTATTTGAGAAAATAGCATCTAAAGATACAAAATAGAAAAATCAGTATAACTTCCCAAAAAAGTAGATTTAAAAACCAAATTATAAGAGTTTAGCAAAGATACTGTTTAATCATTAGAAATATGAAGTTAAAATTGAAATTGAAAAAAAAAAAAAAATGAAAATTTTTTAAGATTTCGAAAAAAAAAAAAAATCGACTTTTTAACGTAGTACCTGTCTTAAAAACTTTTCATCTGACTTTAAAGTATATTGAAAGTTAAAAGAAGTTCTAAGAAACACGATACGTTCTATTTAGTATTGTAAATACATTATTAAAGGAAATAAAATTGTGAGATTTAATAATTAAAAAATAATTAGTTAGTCAAAAGTTTGAAATAAAAAATGTCAATGATAAACACGGAATCATTTTCTTATGTTGGTAATATATGTAGAAAGTTAATAAAAATTGGAAAAAAATTGAAAATTTAAGTTTGAGATTTTTATTTTTAATATTCGAAATATACAAAGAAAATGTTCTCTAATTGTCAAAAATTCAAATAAAAATGCTGTCGAATTTCCACGTGTGAAACTTTCCCGAGTTCAAAAAACACATTTTTTGAAAATATGCCTGTCCTTCCGTCTGTCTATGTAAACGCGGTAACTCATTTTTTTTCTAGACTAATGAATTTGGTATAGGTTCTTTATACCAAATTTGTAGATTTTTTTACCAAATCCAGGGAGAGGCTCTCTGCCTGGTTGTCTCAATATAGGTTAAGAACTAGATGGATAAAAGAGCTAATTAGAGAGCTAGATGAATAAAATTTGGTACAAAAGTTTAATATCTAAGGTATAAATATCGATCAAATTTGAAAGGATATCCAGCCGGGGATTAATCATCTTTCGGTCAGTACTTTCACAAACATGTAAAATTGATAATTTTGGTTTCAAAAGGGTTCGAAAAAAGTGTTGCTTTTGTAATTATCGAATTCCAACAATTAATCGCCAAAGATTTCAGTTTAATAGAATCTGTCATTACTGTTGCCCACCAATGACATGCGATATATAAAACACAAGAACATTTATTGGTGAGTATACGAGAAATCTCCGGTGAGTTCACGTTCGTTGGTTTTAAATGTATTATTAAAGGAGAATACGGAAATATGAAATTTAAAAATTAAGGACACTAAAGCGAAAGCAATGGTTTAAAAATATTTTTTTCCGGAATATGAATGAGAAGCATGAATATATTTTGCTTATTTGATACTAATAACCATACTACCAAAGCATTGTTACTTTAACCCAATATATAAACATTTTTAGGGACTAGGAGCGTTTTTTTTTTTACTTTCTTCAGCCGATTTTAATAGGTGTATAAATTAGCACGGAAGGATTAAAAATGGTGCTACTGTTGATATATTTTCTTAAAAAAATACTAAGAATGCATTACTAATCAATCACAAAAAATAACAATCAAACATAAGGAAAAGAACTTAATATGGGAAGTATGAAAAGAAACTATATTTTATAACAGGGACAAAACACAGATGCCATCTGCGAAATTCATCTCTGGTATATTTTATGATATTTAATTAACCGAATGCTTTCAATATTTCTTAAATGGTATAGCATTTGTTATTTCTTATGGAATTACAAATATAAAAAAAGCTTTTGTGAGATTTCTTACGAATTTAACATGAAAAGGAAAATTTCAAAAAGACTTCGTGAAACGGAATACATTTTGAATATTTCGGAACAATGCGAAAGCTCTGAAATCTCCTCTCCAGAGAAAATTACATTCAGTCATTAAATTTTAATTAAGCTATTAAAACATTAATTAATCTATTAATGCTATTAAAGGAAGAGCGCTCACCTCGATGATAGGCATTTAAATGGAGGTCACTAAGTTTAGTGAATTTCAAATCGTTGTATTAAAGTTCATTAGAATATTGCATATAACCTTCTCGTGAATTTGAAAGCATTTGTTCTTGATTGTCATCTTTGAGAAGAAAATATTTAGAAGACGTATACAAACAAAACTTAGTTAAAAAAAAAAGAAAGTAATGTAGCAATTTTGAGGAGCGGAAAATTTCTCTGGAGCTTTCTTGTGTAAGGACAATTTGAAAAAATTGTTTTTATTTTTATTTTTTAAAGATATCCGAAATATAAGAATGCTGTCTATATAAACTACTTAATAATTTTTCTTCATTTTATTGAACTATCTCAACTGAGCATGAAGGACTTTTTGTTTAAGCAATTAAATTTTATTTCCCTTTATCTGGAATGAAGAGGAATGGACAATCGCTCGTATGCGATGCTATTGGTTTAATTTTTCTTTGGCGGTTTTATACAATTGTCCACTTGAGGACGATACAGTAAATAGATGGGTTATTGTAGCAATTGAAATAAAATCGCTTTATTCCATATTATGCTTCTTATTGAAGTCAACTTATTTCCTCTTTTTATTCACAAAACCAGTTACATTTTGCCTTTTATTTTAAATATTGGGTAGTCAGGAAACTCATCGCGTATTTTCCCTGTAATTTAAAAAAATATTTATATAAAGGATCTTTGTAAAATCTGCTTATTTTAATGACTTTTGAATGATTCTTAAAAATTAAAAGCATAAAAGTAAAAATTGTTAGATTAAATTTTAGCAGCTTGCAGCCCATGATTTCTTCGAAAATACAGAATTACGCCTTTGCTATCCATGTTAAATAGTCTGTGAATTTGATTAAAGATTTATGTACTTTAGTGACCTTAATAAATGAAACATAAAATGCAGCATATATAATCTACCTAAGCAGAATATTATAATAAAAATTAGTTATGTATTACATATATCCAGCTATTTATTGTTTAAAATTACAATATTCATGAGCAAGAACTTTGGACTGATTTCAATGAAAGGTATCAAACAGAATGCAAAAATAAGATCCTTGAGGAAAAGAAATACTAAAAAGTTATGATCAGTAGTCCCGAAATATAGTAATGTTCTCCTATTTTTCATCATCGCAAAAATTTAAACTGATACACTCATATTATACCATTATGAAATCCAACTTAAATTATTAATCTTGGAATGAATAAAATTTTTTAATAAAATATAAGCGCAGAAGTAGGAATCCCGCATTAAGAAACTCTTCTTAAGCAGAAGGGGTGGAATGTATCCAAAGAGACTCATGAATATTTCATAGAGAAGGACTCTTTTGCATTTAATTCGGGAAAAGTCCCCAGATATCCTGTCTGCAGTTTATTATGCAGTTAATCATTGTAGCTAGCAAGTTACAGGATATTATTGTTTCTAAAACCTTTCTTATTAACATATGATTGTGTTGTGAACAGATACTAATGACACAATATTTATAATTATGGAACAGTATTAAAATCTATAAGTTGATATAAAATGTTTACTCATTTTGGAATGTATAGTTTTAGAGAAAAATCTCCAATAACATGTTTGCTCACTTCTCTGTATTAATAGATAAACTCCATGGTTATTTTAAATGAAGCAATCAGAGTAAAAGTTTAGTTATTAGACTGGACAGAGGCCGCAATTATCTTTGATAATTAAAAATTCGGTTAACAGAGGCTATTTTTCTCTATTATTAGGTTATTTAAAATTTGCTCATTTATCATTCTTTTCATTTATTATTCATTTGAAATCCATTATTAAGATACAGAGCTTATTTCATCATATTCTATCGTAAATAATAATGAGACTTTGTCACTGTACTCTTTTCATTGTTCTCCTTGTCGAATCTGAAAATTAAATGTTAAAGGAATAATTTAATTAATTTTTTTTTTCAAATTCATAATACCGTTTGTCTACAGTACGAGTCATAACACATAATTTTTAATGGATTCGAAATTAATGATGTCTTAGTGACAAATTGGTGATTATTTAGCAACAAAAATTTGAAGTTCTGGAAAATATAAGACTTTCGACTCTATCTCTATTCAGTTCGGAGAAATAAGAAAAAGATTCTAGTGGAAAATTCCGTGCCGTATGGGAAAAACCTGTGTAAATGCAAAGGGCTGAAACGTCTCAGGCTGCTCTCTTTTTAAAGCGTAGATCATATTGTTAAATTGATGACTCCGAAGGTTATCGTGCTTTTATTTAATTAGTGATATGCTATCTGCTTCTATATCATTACTTTCTATAAGTTTGTGCACACCTCGATTGTGTTTTGCTACTTTTTCCTTTTGTTTGACTTCTTTCATCGTTCAACCATCAGACGATTACCTCAACCAATCATTTCCAATTTCAGTTCTCAACATTCTACATTAGCATTTACTGATAATTAGAAGAATTTCATCATTAATAATTTAAATTTTATCTGAAATCCTTTACGCATTTATTCAGAGACAATGCATTGTAGAATAGCTGCAAAAATGAAAGTACTTGCTAAAGTTACACGATTACATTTGCTTTTTATTAACTTTCATTCCATCTGTTTTATACATAATAAATGTTCTTGAACCAAATATAAGATAATTTGAGTTTACCTGATACTTTTGCTGAAATAGCAAATATTTGTGCTGAAGTTTTATTTCATACATATTATATTTAAACGTTTCATCAAAATATTAGCATTCTTTAGCTAAATGTCAGTTCAAACGGCTTGTCAAGAGCTATTACCTGCTCCTGTTTGCATGTAACATTAAAATATCAACGGATATTATTGACGTAATTATTTTTTATATGTAAGGTACTTTAAGAATTATCAATCAAACAGGAAAGCAATTTAAATTTAAAATTCATTAATGAGTAATAATTAGAAGGAGGGTAGTACAACTATGAGTTTGTATTTAAACTACTTAAATACAACTAAGAATTTGTATTTAAACTGTAAAATATGATCTCATACTCATCTAATTATATAATTAATGGCCATTTTTGAAACTGATTCTAGGTAAAACATCATTAAATTTTAATCCATAAACTTCTTCACAATAATTCTACAGTACATCATCTATTATTTACAGAGGTCAGAGGTTTCATTTTGGTATATCTTTGAATATTTCGATTTACCATATAGCCGTTGAATTTACGAAAGTTTTTTTTCATACATTTTATTTATCGATCTATAAAATCATGTACATTCACTGTTTTTTTCCGTCAACATTCTGATTAAATTATTCTTCCTTTCTGTTTCCCATTTTCAAATTCAAAATTATACCCTGTTTTCATCAAAACACCACCAATCTTATAAATTCTGCTTAAATAGATTTAGATTGTCTTTGGGAAAAGACTCTTACATACAACGAATGAGAAATCCTCTTTTTAAAAAATTAAATTGGAAATATCGTTGATTTTCCAAACTTGATTTCCAAAAACTTCTGTATCAATCCTGAATTGTAACAGCTCAAATAAAGCAAAGCTACAGCTTCTGCGTCTTCTAATAATCAAAACAGCGGTAAACGTCGCAAACAAGAATAAAAAGGTACGATATCCAAAAATTAAAATTAATCTATTATCTTCCTTGTCTGTTAGAATGCTTAGACTTCAGCAGAATTCTGACAAAATCTCTTTTAAAGTGCATCTTAGAAACAAGATAAGAATCTTTCATCTGATTTCCGCTGAAAAAGAAACTTCTCTCAATGCCTTTCCGCTGAAAGATATTCCATGAAAAGATTCTTCTGATTTTTACGAAGAATCGCAGAAAAAGAACAAGAGGGAACTGAATTTGAATCATTCAGAGATCTTTGGCGCGAAAATTTCTCATCTTTATTCTCAAATGTTATCGCTAAGAATGATGGAACTGAGCCCATTTATCGGCCGTTAACAATAAGTAAAGTCTTTTTTTTTTCTCTCAAATAAAATTGTTCTTTTCACTTGGAATGGAATGCTTTTCCGTTTGAATACATTGCAGAATTCTTCTGCTGTTTTGAGAATTCGAAGCATTTTATTTTCGTGGTAGTTCTATTCTATGTTTTGTTATGTTGAGCTTCCTTGTGAAATGAAATCTTTTATCAGTTGTTTGATTTGAAGTCCATATCGATGAATTAGACTTTTATTTAATTTAATAAGTATTTCATTATTGATCACCACGAAGTCTTAAGATCTGTAAATAATCCCGTAGGAAAAAGTTTATCAAGTCCAATATAAAGTGTCACCTAAAAGTAACGGAAGATTTAAATTTGCTACCATTCCTGCAATAAAGTATTTGCAATCCTATTAAAGAAACCTTTTGGCAGCTTGTAGTTTAGGGTTAATAAAAATGGAGCGTTACATGATAGAACAACGTGTTAAAGCAAAAGTTCAATTAAATAAAAAAATACAGTCTTTTCTGTTTAAATTGTTATATTTTTATCGAATCGTAAAGTATATAATATAAGGTTATGCATTGAATAACACATAGGGCAAATGGTCTCCACGGCTTTGCTGGTACACAGCACTCTTGTAAAAATTTCCTAAAACTATTTGGCATAAATGTGTCTGAATTTTGTTGACGAAGTTTTGAATTGCCTCCTCCATAGCACGCGTACTTGTGGACTTGATGACATAGACTTTTGACTTCAAATAATCCCATTAAAAGAAATCCAATGGTGTTAAATCATACGATCTAGGGAGCCATTTCTCAAATTTTCGAACTGTGGCTGCCAAGCTTTCCTTATGTTTTAAATATTGTTCAACAATAAAAACACGTTAGCCTATCGTGTAACGCTTCAATTTTGCTAATCCTAAACTATCAGCTGTCAAATGTTTTTTTTAATAGTTTGCCTATTGCACAAATAGTGGTAAATTCAAATCTTGGGTTAATTTTGGGAAACCCTTTAGAAAGTTACTAATTTTTTTATAAAGGAAATGTCAAAATAATCTATAGTTAAGAATTCACTTATATAAATTTTATATATTTTTATTTTCAATATAAATTTTATATTGAAAGTCATCAGTCATTATTTGATCAGATATTTCTAATTAGTATGAAATTATAAAATTACTTGAATAGCATGAAAATCTTGGGAAGTTAATTTACAAAATGAGCATAGTTATAGGAAATTTTAATCAAACTAATTTAATTTAATTTTAATTTTTCACATAATTTTTGATACTATATTTCAATTGTGTCAATGATACTATCTAAATAATACTGAAGAGCAGAATGAGATTTGTTTTAGGAATTCGAAAAGAAACACTCGTTAAAAATAACTTCTGAAAAAGTAATTTCATAATAAAGATGATCAGCAGTTCACCAATTTTCTTATTATTTTCTGTTATATTTATCTTTTGTAAAAAAAAAAGCTTCAAGAATATTTTTTGATAGGAAATATTTGAAGATGAATACGCATGAATAAACTTTCTATGCATTTTAATTAAAAGAAACAAACAAATGTTTAAAATTAATAATAACTAATATAGAGAGTGTGCACTCTTATCATGGATCAATAACTAATTTTTAAACATCTACAGATGAATATGTAGTTACAACTTTTTATATAATCCTTCGGTCCTATCCATCATCTTTAGAAAAATAATTGTCGACATTCTAAAACATTACGATACAATTTTTTTTTATAGTTTATGTTTAAAATTGACCGATAAATAAATATTTAAGTAGTGGTAATGTACGTGCTAATTCTAAGGAACAATTTGAAAGTGTATTATTTCACCTAATACTAAGGAACACTAGTGTATAATTTTAGTTTGCAAGCGATCCTCTAGGATTGCATTCGATGCTTCAAATTTAAAATTTTGTCTAAAATAGTAATAATTTCCAATATTTCATAGGGAAATAAGGTTTAGAGGCAAAAGAAGAGTTCTTTTTTGATCAAAATGCTACTGTGTCAATAATATTTCAGTAAATTCGATTGATAAGACAGGGAGATTATATAAAATGTTAGATGTTGTTGCTTTTTGAAGAAATATATTTATTGACACAAACAGCATAAAATACAATTCTTTGCTTCCTTTAAAGCATTATCGACAGTTGAAATTATATGTAAATCTTATATATAGAAATTAGGTATCGTGCCACGTTTTGAGGTTCACAACGCTTGCAAAATATAACTCAATCCTTTATTTTTATTCCAGTATAATTCTGAAGGAAGAAATAATACTATTTCATTAAATTAAATATGCATGTTTTCATTCAAACCAAAATACAACGAACAAAAGAATGGAAACAATACAAATATAATCTGACAGATAATTTTTTTTCTCCGGAGAACACTATTTCCTAATCAAAATACAAATGGAACTAATATCTGAACCAAAAGTTAAAATTTTTTTTGTCCAAACAGAAACAAATGAATTATACAAAAGCAAATTTTTAATTTTGATTTTACTATCATTGTAAAAACCCATAGATATGTCCTTTTTTATTGATAATAGTCACGAATACATAGCAATTGCATTATTCGTTTTTTTTTTCATTTTCTTTCTTGGAGAACAATTTGTGATGAAGAATTTTTGAAAGTTCGTTTATGGGAGTAATTTTCATCAGACTGATTTCATACCTGATGGCATTTAATCACTTCTCAGAAATATGATTCCCCTTCTGAGTCCCCTGATGCTTAACAAAAGAAAGTTCTAATTTCATCTTTGATGTTAATTGAGTATGAATGAAAATCGTATAATATCATGAAAATGAAATGTTTCCGTTAATTAAATTTTATGTAGTTTTAGTAAAAACAATTAATAGAAACAGCCATTGCAGTTTCCAGTTATTCATGAATTAATTTTGCAACAATCAAAACCATGATCTATCACTCGTAGAATTTCAGGTACATTTCTTGTTAAGGGAGATGGTTAAATTAAATTCTAAAAAGTCTATTCGATTTTATTACATAATATTACTTTGAAGAAATTCCAGCATTCTTTCATTCGAAATAGATAACACAATTATCAGATTATCGACGCGTTTATTTGATGTGATTTCGGAATATTCAGTATAAAATGTAGAGTTAAATATCATTTGTATTGTTCTTTTATATTATAATACAGTTCTCTCTTCCCTTTTTGTTCAGATAATATTTTGATTTTTTTTGGTAGCAGCTTATTTCTTTACTTTAATTAATTAACTGTGGAATTTATTTTTAAAAGTTCCTCGTGTGATGCGTAATTAAAATAAATCGAGAAGTGTATATACGTCAAATGTAATGCAAAGGTTGCATAATATAATTTTTCGAAAAAATTATAGTAAAGCGAATAAAATTTCATTCTTTTGATAAAGAAATTAATAGTTCATTGTTAAAAAAAGTTATTGCTATTGGAAATTAAAAAATTGCGATGAAAGCAAATGTAAATATTGATGGTATAGTTGGGGAAATTGTTTCAGAAGAGACATGTAGTTGACTTTGTCGCCCAAAGTAAACATAGATGATAGTTAAAAATCAAAGAAAATATTTTTTGAAACTTTTAAACATCATATTGTTCTTACGAACCAAAAAATAATAAAGGACATATCAGTTCACTCATTTTATTTATCTTATTGCAATCGTTTTCGAAAAATTCCAGTTATGCAAATAAAGTACAGGTTGCGTTAAGGAAAACAGGTCATTTTGTAAAAAAGCAATGCATGGTACGGGGAATAGCTTCGATACCAAAGAATTTAACCTAATTTCTTTTTAATATATTTTAAACTTACTGGTATTAAAAAGAAAGAAACATAATACTAAATGGCATTTGTGTTACTTCTTATTGAAACTTTTAGATTTTATATCCAGTAGTGACGTTTTTTTAAAATTTTATACTACGTGTAATCACGTCTGACCACAAAAATAATAAAGTTTTGGATCGATGTTTATAAAAGTTCAGTGCAGTTAAATGGTTACAACATTCCCCAGTTATTCTGCTATCTCTAAACTGACAACATTTCAATGAAGTTAACATTTTCTATGATGCTTTCTTCTATCAGATTCTGATTCAAAGCTAACTAATCAGAACAAGCGAGCACGCTCTCATAATACGGAACTTTAGCCATAAATTTAATTTGTAGATACAAGTCACTACCAAATATTATATATAATTAAACTTTTTATAAGACATGCAAACATGGGACGTGACACCTGGTTTCTCAAGATTACAAGAATTTTCAACAAACAATAAAGACACGCCACTTATTCCAACTGTAAATGTATACTATTATTATACACGGAAAGTACTAGTAATATACTCAGTAGTAGAATTATATATGGTAACTATTTTACAGAAATCACACACTAATATAAAGTAGAAAAATAGAGACGAATCTAAATATTCTAATATATATATATATATAAACCAAATAACAGTTTCAAACTATGATCGTGCAATGCAACAAGTTATACATTTGAATTAGCATGCTATTTCAAGAATGTTATATTTTCTAGTAGTTATTTGGGTTAGATATATTTAATATATACCAGAAAATTTTTATGGTGAATCTTTGAAGGAAATCGGGCTACAAATAAACGATCTTGAAGTTCCGAAGTACTACCAGAGACCAAATAAAGTTCTTGGGATGGCTGGAAAGATTTTTTTTTGAATTTATTCATAGTAGCTAATAGTTCTGCTCTCAGAAAATTTTTATTGTGAACGATTGAACACTTTTAAATAACGTTTATACTACCTATTATTTTATAACAAAATCAAAACATTTTTTAATTTAAAATTTAGAATTAATATACCACTCGCGACACGAAATTATGAAAACTAATTAAACAAAAACTACTAATAGCAAAATTCTGATTTGATTTCTTAAAATTATATTGTTTTCTCTCTATCTGCTATGATAGTTGCATTTCAATGTGCTCTAGCATTTGTATTTTAGTGATTAGGGATCCATCTTGTTGGAAGATGACAGCAGATTGCAAATACTGCATTTGAAATATTTGGCGTAAATTTGCACCATGTGTAGGTAAATGGCTCTTTGGCTGTGTCCTGTGAAACAACACACCACACATTAATTTTTGGATTGTTTTTTTAAATGATGATTGATTTTTGAATTTTTTAAATCCCAAATTGTGCTTATTCACTTTGTTGCTCACATGATATATTGCCGCATCTGAAAAAATGATGTGGTTTAGGAAATCTTGTTCATTTCCTGTGCGAGATAACATCACTATAACAAATGCAAAATGCTGTGCGTCATTATTTTGTTGCGGTTTTTATGCAATCTGCATTTTGTACGCATAAAGCCTCAGTTTTCATTAAAGCACATTTGAATAGTTGATCATGGATTAGATCACTCCAAAGTTTCCTTCCTGATCCACTTACAAGGGCACTAACTGAAAGCTTCTTGAACAACTTCCACACGTGCATCGAAAGTGAACGCGATTTTCTTTCTTATTTTTTTCTGTGCAGTTTGGATTTTGATAAACGCTTTTAGGTCACTTTTTAATGCTCTTAAAATCAGAGGGATTTCTTTTATAAATTGTTCGAAATATTCTTGAATGTGTAAACAATCTATTCCTTTCCATTATGTCAACGCCATTTTTCTGTTTTTTCTGTTTTTCTGCATATATTCAATGATTATTATTTAAACAAGATTGTTCTTATACTGTGATATCATATAACAATGAATGCGATTGAAATAGTATTTTATGCCAAGAAAAAATACACAATTTTCAACAAGAGGCTAAATCCTGTTGGTTAAAACACTCCGAAGAATCATTCTTAATAAGCCTCTTAAACAGTCCAAGAATTTTCTTTCATACAGGATTACTAAATTGAATTGAAAACAATGAAAACATAAATAAAGAACACAGCGCGAAGATTCAAAATTAGAGCAGAACTCTTACCACCACAATGAGAGAATTATTTGAGAGTGAATTACTAATGTTTGAAAAGTATCTCCAATACGGTATTCCTCTGAAAAAGAGCTAAATTCCAGCATCTCTTGAATCAAGAATATTTCACCAAAGATTTTGCTTACTTATGGCAGGAATCGTCACTGTAAGGAAAAGAGAAGGAAAATGGAATTATTCATCTCGAAAAAACTGGAAACTCGTCTTTCATTCTAGAATGATATTGCTTTGACATATGGATTGAGATATCCTTTTCAAATATTAAACAATACATGGGTTCCTTTTTTTCTGTTCCAAAATTATTCCTTTTATTTAGGATGAAAATTTTTACTGTGGGCAAGTTCAAAATTCCTGATGCTTTAGGAAAGGGGAATTTTACTTAGTTCTATTAACTGCATTGTGACGTGTTGACTTGGAACTGAAATCAAGTATTTTAACTGTCGTTTAAATTTAAGATCGTAATGGTTGTTGTTTTGGATTTGCTTACTGGATGTCGATAAAAAGAGTTATGAACATTTCCGAGTTTCAAAATATTGTTTTGAGATTATAAAATAATTGCGAATCTTTATTTAAATTGTAAAATCCACGACATAGCATTTACGATATAAAATATTTGTTCTTAAAGGAAATGAAATAATACAGGATACTGATTTCACTCAAAGCAATTATAATCTATATTAATAATAAAGCTGGATGTGTTTGCGTGCACGTGTTTTGGTGCTCCACACCAGACCGGGCGATTTACAACTTCCAAATTTAGCGCATGTAAATTTTGGAGGTCAAGAGTATGAACTTCGGAGTGATTTTTTTTTCAATTTAAATAAGAAAATTTATTGAAAATTAAGTTTTTTACCATTTCAAAATGTAAATAATTACTTTTTTTCATAATATAAATTTAAGAGTTTTATTATTTTTTGCCTGAATTGTAACACTTTTTCAGAAATAATTTTGCATAATTTTCAACAATATATTTTATTGTTGAAGTTAAACCCAAATCATTTTTCCAATGTTGTTATTGAAATTTCGTTTTGGTTTTTTTTTCAATTCATGATTAAGTTATGAAGATTTGGCTTATTTTTTGCATATTAAATAAATTACAGTATAAGACATACTTGTAATAAAATGTTCGAAATTCTGTTGTATTTGCATTTAAATTTTAACTTCCTAATCAAACCACGGCGTAAAGTTTTAAAAATATGTTCATTCTTAAATGCTGTTGTAATTTCTTATGACAGATTGATGATAAAGATATTGACCAGAAAATGCGTAACTTGATAAACAGTACACTACAAGGCTTCTAAAATAGTATTAGTTTTATGTCTGTCAAATTTGGACTTTAAAAATATTTTACTGAGAATAATTACAAAATATTTTGTTGAAATCTTTAATTGTTTCAAAATGCTCTTAAAAATTGAAATTATATATATATTTATAATCTCGTATACGTAGTATAGAGAAAATATTTAAGTCATAAAAAATTCGAACTCGAATTGATTTGACGAATCTCCCTGTTTTAGATCTCCCCGAGTCGAAAAACACATTTTGTCCGTCTGTTTATCTGTCTGTGACAAAGATAACTCAAAAACGCTTTGAGCTAGACAGATGAAATTTAGTAAGGGTCATTACACTAAATTTGTAGATTTCTATCCCATTTTGAGCTAAGTCCATTCAAAGGAAGTCTCCCTGTATGACAGACTATTCGAATATAAATCAACAATAACGAAGAACTAAATTGATAAAATTCGGTACTCAAGTTTAAAATCTATAGTGGTGACACTTTTTGAATATTGAACCAAATCCAGCAAGGGTCTGTCGGTCCGTAACTTTTAGAAATATGTAAAAGCGATAACTCAGAAACGGGATTATTTAAATACATCATATTTGGTATGGAACTTTGTGGCTACAAGTGTAGTTTTGTGTTTCAACTGGTTGAGAAAAACGTGCTTAAAACACAAATTCGATTTTCGGTACTATTAACCGTACGACGGGGATTAATCGCCAAATAACTTCGCCAAGGATGCCACAATAGATTCAGTATAAATACTCGATTCACATCAAACGTTAATATTTCGGAATTATTGTACGCCAACTCTACGCAAGACGTTCTCGGAGTAACACTTTTATTGGAATGCATATGAGAATCATTCGCTAGGAGAGACCACTCTCGCTAGTTAGAATTCCAATCTTTTCAGAATATTTGCATTTCATATTTCTTGCTTACATCCATATTTTTGAGAAAATATTTTTTCATCTTTTCCGCACAGTAATAAAAGAGGCTTTACAAAGGCTTTACATTTTTATTATTTAGTGGTACGCACATCCAGACGTTAAATGAAATTTGCTATAAAACAACATTTATCTGTTAAAGTAGTTTTTCTTATAAATTCATTTTCTGTTTTGGAAAAAAATGAAAAGGGAAAAAAAAAGAGTTTTCGAGCCCTAATTTATATATCCAGAAGGGCTATAAACATCTGAAACCATGTGTCTACTAAAAATTTCAATTTTTTTTTAATGAAATGGAAGCTAATGAAGATTATGAATTTGTTCCTAAAGAAGAGATAGGGTTAAAACAATGAAAACATTGATAATTCATTTTGGCTAATATTTTTTATTCTTGGATTCAAAAAGTTTGACGAATATCTTCTTGATTTGAAATATTCTATTTAATGAAAAACACAATTAATTAAACTTTTAGTTATTAATTATAATAAAACATAATTATTTGGGGAATATTAATTCTTGATTTGCTTATAGTTTATTTAATAATGCCTAATCATTATTAAATCAACAAGCAACATTTCCAAAGAAAAAAATATCTAAAGAAGAAAATATTCCTACATTCTAGTTATGGACAAAAATATAACACAAAAAGGAATGAAAAGGATGCAGACATGTTTCACACATTTACTTTCGATAATCATTTTTTTCCCTTTAAAAAACCCATTTCCTAATCAATATGCAAAAAAAAGGTAATAAAAATTGAAGCTCAATATTTAATTTCTTTTCGTATACGAACCAACGAATCACGTAAAAGAATTTTTTTTTGTACCTTTGATTACCTTTTCTTTTTTATTCATGGTGATTACGGATACATGGAAATTCCATTCCCCAAATACTTCTACTTTTAGTAAAGTACTGTTATTGCAATTTTTAATTAAGTGGAATCTCGTGTA
Source organism: Argiope aurantia (assembly GCA_026543865.1). Taxonomy (NCBI): domain Eukaryota; kingdom Metazoa; phylum Arthropoda; class Arachnida; order Araneae; family Araneidae; genus Argiope; species Argiope aurantia. Next base: position 737,677 of record JAPMOR010085630.1, on the reverse strand, counting down.
TAGGAGAAATTTTAATCATCCGAATTTTGTAAGTTATTACATGTGACAAAAGTTTTACCCTGCCTACGCACCATAAGCCGTACAGTGAGAAGTATCAATTACATTTTTGATTTTTCATTGTATGTAGAAAGGAGGGGGAGGGATTGAATACATTTGTGAAAGCAGTAGTTTCCCGCCAGTTAAAAGTTATCAGGTTTCTTAGAAACTAATTGGTAAAAATTGGAATAGCACTTTGGCTTTATTCCTGACTACGTTTTGTGTTAATCAGAGTTACGAGCTTTTGATAGCAATGTTTCACGAATGCTCCTAATTTACAGAGATAGTTAAATTCTATAAAGCATATTCTATTCGTTACAGTATATTATTTTATATAAATTTGAGTAATTCTTCATAAATAAATATATAAAACAAATTGATCGGGATATCAACGAGTTTATTGATTGTTTTCTTTGAACATTCTGCAACCAGCTGGAGGGGTTTCCCCAAATCCATCTCGTATACTTTCTCACCTACACGCCATACTAGAAAGCGCCTTACATGACAATGACTTACAATAATTTCGATATATTAACTTTTGGCGTGAATTCAGCAATTTTACTGAATCTATCTCCGGCGAGGTATTTGGCGATTAAACCCTGGCATGCTTTAATAGTATTTAAAAATTGAATTTATGTTTTAGAAACGTTTTTCTCAACTGAAAAAGAACCAAAATTTGATTCAAAACTGCAATTGTTGTCACAAAATCTCATACCAAATCTGATGTATTTAAATCATTGCGTTTTTGAATTATCGCGTTAACATTTTTCTGAAATTATAGACTGGCGGACGGTCAACCCGTAGTTGGACTTGGCTCAAAATCTGACAGGTATATAGATGTTAAATCTGAGTACTGAATTTTATCTATCTAGCTCTTTTCGTTTTGTAATTATCATGCTAGCATATACTCCAGCAAGTGGACAGACGGACTTCCTCTGAACAGATTTTATTCTAAATTTCATAGAATCCTGCAAAACTGGTGTACAGATCATGTAATAAATTTCGATCATCTAGCTCATAGCGTTTTTGAGTTAGTTATCTTTGTCACAGACTGGCAGACGGACATTTTCCAAAAAGAGTTTTTCAAACTGGAGGGTTCGAATTGTTTTGACTATTACTATGCATTCTCTATACTATGTGTAAGAAAAAGAAAAAAATATAAATTTATATCGCTTTGTTCTTTAATAACATCATAAATTTCTCAACTCCGTTTTTGTATATATGATAAAATAATTGCTATTTTGTTGTTAAACAATTATCAATACGTAGTATTCTTTGAAATGACAACTTTTGTTACTTTTTACACTGCTTGACAAATGGTAAGGAATAGTTAAGTTTTTCGGAGTAATTAAGTACAGACAATGATTGAAGAAATGAAACTAAGTACATATTTAGTAGTTAGGATATGCATTTATTATAGTGCAAAATGGTGCAGATATAGACACATCGAAGAATTAAAAACTTGAAAATAAAAAAGATGCTCCTTGGATGATTTCCAAACAGCCCCACAAAAATGGATCTTCAGGTCAGAATGATGCAGACATGAGTACCTTAGTAAGTGATGACCACGGAACTAATGCACCACAAGTAAGTGATGACCACGGAAACTAATGTACAATTTGCATCTGTTCTCCATGCTCTCCCTCAAACTATCGAGGAGTTCTTGGGGGATAGTATCTCACTGCTCTTTCAAGGCGATTTTGAGTTCTTGCACTGTTCGGAGAGGAATGGTTCTTTGTGAAACACGTCTGCCAAGAGTATCCCAGGCATTTTCAATTGGATTTAAGTCGGGAGAGTAAGGAGGCCATTTCATACGGACAATATTTTCACTTTGCAGTGTGTCCGATAACTTAACGCATCTGTGTGGCCGCGCATTATCATCCATAAACAAAAAGTCTGAACCTACAGCACCCCTAAAAAGACAAACATGATACAGAATAACCTCTGTGCAATACCGTTGCGATGTAATGCTTCCTCGCTCAAAGATGTTCCGCCATTGTGAATGATGCCTGCCCACGCCATCACGCCTGAGCCGTTCCGATCCCGTTCACTAACAGTCTATTGCATAACGTGTTCCACGATCTCTCCATAGTGATTGGTGGCTAGAATCACTCGTCACACTGAAACGAGATTCGTCTGAAAACATCACTCTAGACCATTTTTGGATATCCCAACCAACATGTTTCTTACATCAGTGTAATCTCTCATGACGATGGCGTGGTGGAAGCGGGATGAAACGAACAGGCTTCCCTGCATACAAACCGACTTGATTTAATCGCCGTGAGATGGTTTTAACAGAAACATGCGTACTGATAGCGGTTGCAAGGTGTGCAGCTATCTGGTCAGGAGTTAAATTTCTGTTCCTTTTTGCCACGAGGGCTATATAGCGATCCTCTAATGGCATGGTGTTCCTACCACGACCCCCAGCATGCTTTTAAAAAGCATTTTCACTTTCAGCGGCCTTCTTTAATCTCGAGATGACACTCTTTGATACAACCATTGCAGCAGCTACAGTAGTGACAATTTGACCTGCTTCCAATCGTCCAACTGCTCGTTCAAGATCGTAGGCACTCAAATGATGCCTTACTTACATTTTGCTCTCAATTATTGCAAGAACCAAACAGAATTTCATAGAAAAAATTTTATAACATCCTGCACTACTTTGGGTCAAATATCAAACAGCATGAATTTTCGTATGAATCATGAGCTTGTATGCAAATGCTTTTTATACAGATAACGAGTCCTGGTCTACCATGCCCTCTCAACTTGAATTTACTTTTATTGGTCAGCTGTCTGAGACGCAATATTCCATAAATCACGTGTTCCTTAGCAATTGTCAAGCAGTGTAGTACGAAGTACGAAGAAAATGCTATGATAATCAATAAAATTAAACTCGAAACTTTGAAAATCTTCACGTTTTAGACATACCCGAATTCGAAAAACACATTTTTTGGTATAAGTATGAAGTATTAATATGTTGTGATGCCTTTTTAGAAGTGTTATTTTTACATGGAACATTCATCTGGAACTAAAGCGTGTGTTAATTAAAGTCAAAGATAAACACTGGCTAATCTCAACTCAAGACTTTATTCAAGGAAATAAACCTTACATATGTTTTTTGTCCACAACACAAAAGGTCGAATATTTCAGATTTAGAAAGATACAGAAATTATAAGAATATTATAGAAGAAACCAGAAATAACAGAGAGTAAATCAATAACATAACAATTTTTAAGCAACTTGCCTGCAGTCAGAAACGAACTTACAAACTTTCGCTTTCAGTTCATAGCATACTACCACTGAGCCATTCAGTCCACGCCTGGTTAGAACAAGTTCGTTACAATATGATGACTTAAATGCAGAAGCCAAGTCTTAAGAATTCTTAAGTTGCAAAAATAACATATCAGTATTCATTAAGGTTTTTGACTAATTACTCTGAAGAAGTTTTTAAAAACCATAATTGAAAGTCTTACTGCAAACAATCTAGTTACACTTATTAGATACTAGCTCAGATTCAAAGAGATAAAATATAATAAAATGCAATCTATTTTTCATTTGTTTTTTATATTATTTTGATATTATACATCCACCAAACCAATTTTAGCATGAGAAAGCATTGTTACATAAGAAAACGAAGCCTTATTTCAACTCACAAAAGCGATGACTATTTCACGTAGCAAACAACATATTCTTCAGACAGCCTAAAAGAAAATAAGCTTAAAGTGGAGCAGTCAGCATTTGCATGAGAGCAAATATTCTTCCCTCAAGGGGAAGTATTCAAACACATTATCGTTCTCCGAAATAATGGAACTGTGAACCGAAAGAAAAGGAGATGTGTATTTTAGGAGGTTTTATGATCTCTGAGCCTTGGGGCTCCAGAAATCTCTCCATCTCTCCAAAAATTTTACTAGTATGACAATTGACTTTGGGATTCTTGAATGTGATTGTTATTTCCTTTGTCTCAAATGGAACTACAAGTTCTGATATAATTTAAAATCGTGATCAAAAGATGTCACTGGGCAATATAACGCATTTTATGTTTTGGAAGCGCTGTACTGTTAATAAGTTTTTATTGTTTATAGTAATAATTTTGTACTTTCTGTTGAAATATGATATTATCTTATGGGAATAAATAATAAATAAAGTGTTGTAAGCCTTCTTTTTATTTTGACTATTTATAATCTTTTCACAGTTCTTAAGATCATTTACCCCTTTCTAGATGTGTATGACTTTTAAACAAAATATATTATAAGTTATTTTTTGTTTCTAAGGAGTGAAGAAGCAACTAAATATAAAATTAAATAATAATATTTGCTCCATTCTTATATATATGTTACGGTTAGTGTAATTATTTAGTTATTATTAATAAATAGCCTCCTTTCGCGACCAGCGGGTTTGTAATGGCCAATAAAATTTTCAAATTAATGTTTTGTATAATTTGATCTTAATGATATATTCAGTAAAATAACATATACATAATTCCGTGAAATATTTTTAAACTCCTAATTTTGATAGTCATATAATTCATTCTATTTTTGAAGTTTCCCACCATTCTGTTTATTGCACTATATATGTTCTTATTTTTCTGTCCCCTCTTTTAAAATTTGAAAAGAAAGTAAATTGAATTTTAACTAATATAATTTTTCTTCTGAAGCCAAAAATGATTTTTAAAAATATGAGTGTATAAAATAAAATAGTGCATTAAATTTTGTATTGCAGAATACTCTTTTTTATAATTTATGCAATGTATATTCACTAAAACATTTTCTGATTTATCATAAAATCTAATTTACCGTTTCATTTTCAAAAGGAGTTAAATGACTTAAATAATAATAATTTACTCATTTCAGTCTACAAATATACTTAAAATTATGAAATCCAAAATTTATGCAGTCCATAGGCTCTATGAATCATATTCACCCAAATATTTTTGACATCCTAAAGAAGAGTTTCAGTTTTCTACGATCAAACTGACCTAATTATGTCTTTTTGAATATTATTATTTTATAATATCAACAGTCTGCAATTTTAAACCAATCAACCTTTGAAAAACTCCAGATCTTGATTAACCGCTTACATGTTTTGCTCGAATGCCATACATGCATCGATTTATTGAATTTTGATAGTTGTAAGCAAAAAATAAACCATTCATAACGATTATAATTAAATATTAAATTTACTTCGAATACCTAGATAAGTCAAGTATTCAGTGGATTTCCATTTGAATAGAAATAAGAAAATGTACCAAAAATAGAAGGTGTTATTTTATTAGATAGCAAAGAAAATGAAACAGTTAAGGGGTTAACGTATCTTTTTCGAGACTTTAAGCTTCTTTCAATGAGAATTTGACATAAATCTGCAAATTTGATGTAAATACAGTATATTAAATTTCAACCCTCTAGCTTAAAGCACTATTGAGCTATTTTTTGTCTCAGACAGACGGACATTTTCACATAATGTGTTTTACGAAGTCAAGGAGATTCGTTAAAATCTTGGGTTCAGATGTTTTGACGATTATTATATTTTCTCTATACTACACATACGAGTAAAAAAGCGATTATTTTACCTATTTTAATTGAGTTTTTGTTACATATGCTTAAGGAAATTTGAAAAAAAAGCGTTAGTGCATTTTGTCGAATGAGGTTCTATGATTTTTTCATTTCGTAAATATCAGGAGAGAAACTAGAAAATGCTAAACGAATTTCAGAAAGTTGCCTTAAATCCTTAGGGTTAATCCTTAGAAAAGTTAACAAATTCTTAAATTTCGTAAGATCTGAGAAAATGGACAACTCGGTATTCATGTGAATGTAATATTAATTCTTTGCACTCGCATGGTGCCTCTCACTCACCATTCAAGAAGGTGCATTATTTTGAAGTTTTATTTATTCATTTTTAAATTTTGATTTCTTAAAAAAAACCTAAAGAATGGTAAGAATATGTAGATTAATTTTTCGGTAGAATTCAATTCTGTAGAATTCGGTAAAACTATAATAAATATTTTCTTCAGACTAATGAGGAAGTCCTTGTCTTAGCTGAATAATTTTGCATTGAATTACCTTTCGAGGTAAAAGCGTTAATTTTAGTATAAAAACTGATTGACCTCACTTCTTGTTCCGAGTCATTGATGGGAATCCGTCTAGTAGGTGTTAAAGTTATAGGATCAAAAACGATTAAATAATAATGCCTTATTCTTAAAAAAAAGCGGAACAGTAATAACAAAACACAGCCATAGCATGCACAAAGACAAAACTTGAAGAAACCAACAACACACTCAGAAATATCAAATCGGCAATTAAATAATAGTACAGAACAATATCGTTCAAATTGTAGCTAGAAAATTTTCCACGATGAACGCTCTAAAGGAAGAATTCACTTTACGCTTCCTACTTATTTTATTTATGTTTTCCTATAAGATAAAATATCTTTAGAATAATAGACTAGTTAGGAATCCTAATAGAGATATTGCCGCAATTCATATACGTTTGAGAACATTTTTATCGCCAAATTACCAATGGGCGCCAAATATTTTGCCAATCTCTGGAATCATTGATCACCTATTCATTTAGTATCGGTTAAAATATACTGAAATCTATTTTCGTTACTGCTAGATTAACAGTACAGCGAAGTAATATCACAGATTCGTTTTGGGATATTTATTATTCTTTATTTAATTGAATGCAGTTTCAGAAGCTTATTCCTTATTAGAAATTAATTGCGGTATTCTAAAATACCGTTCTGAAAAAATCATTTCAACTGTCTAATAAGTAAATAATATATAATAATCTATAATAATTAAATATAAAATATTTTTCAAGTACATAAGTTAAACAACCATACAAATTCAAGTATTCTTTTTATCAGAAATACAGATCAATGTGATTTTCAAAAATAATTTTTCTTTTTTCCTATGTAAGTTTATAAAACAGAAAAGCATTAGATTAACTTTGCTTATTTAAAAAACAAATCTTGTGTCCTAAAGCACAAATAGAAATCCATCAGAATATAGAGTTTATCTATTCTTTTCAAGGCAACCAAGCAAATTAATGATTAAAAAAAAAGCATATTTACTCAAGCTTTAATTTCAGGGTGAAGAGTTTTGAAACCAAATACAACTGCGCCCTTTTGGCTGGATAAAATTACTTGTCACCTGTTAATCAAATTATTCTATAATCCCCAGAGTTCCAAGTAAACTGCTTTGTTCCATTATCCGCTTAGCTTTGGCCATTTTTTTCTTGTTTCACATCCTCCCTTTTCGTTTCACTGAAGATTCAAAAGAAGTATTTTAGAATGTTTTTAAGACGTTCACCAACCTGAAAATAGGATGACGAAAATCCTTGTCTCATTTTTCTATCTTTCCTTTTTGCAGTCAAAATCATTTTTTTTTCCTTTGGTTGTTTCCTATGTTGATCAAAATAAGCTTGAAGATTTTAGTGAAGTTGAATACATTATTTTTTATTATATTCTTACAGGCCCCATATAGAAATTACCAGTTAATTTATATAACAATTTTAGTACTATTTACTTCATTTTTCTTTATTATTTTCATAAGATTACTAAGATAACACTTTCTTGATATAATGCTATTAAGGAGTAATGTTATTTAGCACAAGCTTATTTTCAGATTTTAAAAGAAATCTACCTGTCAAACTACAAACGAAATCCATTCCTTTCAGTTTCAAATTATTTAATAAGTCAAACGTCTTCATGCAATAATATCATGACTTTTCCTGTCAGTTATTCATTCTTATCTTAAGCACTCCATGTAGTCTCTAATCGCATTGTGTTCGTAATCTCTTACTCTCTGGTCAACGATCACAATGGTTTTGGGAGTTTCCTGTGTACAATTCATAATTGTACACAGGATAAATATTAACTGAAAACAGATTTTCACGAAACGGAATGCTTTTCGCATCTTTCGAAACAATGCAAGAGCCCGGAAATCTCCACGCTAAAGGAAACGGTATTCAGACCATAAAATATTACTGGGCCTTAATTAGAACTTTTTAACGAAGAATGCACGGCTCGTCTTCGGAAATTTAAATAATGTCGACTTATTTAGGAGAGATTTAGCTTAGGAATTTAATATAATTTCTTAGAATATTGACAGAATTCGTATAATGGTTTAGAAATAGTATGTTCTGAATGTAATATCTTTGAAACAAATATAAGTTATAATGTTTAAATATGTATATGCTACTATTGTTACAATCAATGGGTTATTATCAATAATAACTGGTCAATATAATAAATCGATTAATAACTTTTGCCGATTATAATTATTATTCAGTTAATCCTATTAATTATAACATGTAGATTGTGTTAAATGTTAAGACACCTCAAGTATATTTGATGCTTCTTTTAAGGCAAGATGCATTATTTAAAAAATTTTTTTGTCGTGATAAGGAAAAATTCGACTGCCATACGAAAATATTTTTCACACCTCTAAGTTATTTGAAGATTTTAAAATTTCATAGAGAGGCTTTAAGCCTGTCTCATAAAGGGTTTCTTAAGGCATAAATTTTTTAAATTTATTAAATTCTGAAAAAACACAATTTTTTATAAAAATCATCATTAAAATTGCCTTATTTTTTGCTTTTTTACAGTCTGAATTACTATTCTCTTCTTAACGCAAATCATTATTGTCTAAAGAGAAATCAGAAGAGCAAGCGATACGTTTACTTAAAATTTGGAAGAATATGCTAAGATGACAGATAAAGCTAATATGACAATGCAGTATGATCTCGCTTTCGTGTCTGTTCGGTGCAATATTTTCATTGGGTGTAATTCATTAGGAAGTTAGTTCAAAATCAATGGCAAAATTTCAAACATGCAAGACTAAATAATAGACAATAATTATTTATATAACAAAACAATACACAATGCTCTATAAAAAATCCTTCTCTTCTATAAGATAATATGAAGGCATTCAATACATCAGAAAAAACGGTTATTTATTCCCAAACCCTTACAGAGAGTAGCACATTTTCAAACTGCAAATTATTATGCCTTGTTTAGGGTTGTAATGTTAATAAATTGTTTCTGTATTTAAAAGAAAATAGACAAGAAAAGTTAAGTTACCAGTCTAAATTAAGTACATAAAGAGTATAGAAGCAGTATTATTAACATAAAAAGCGTTACGGAATAAGAAAACCTAAAAGATATAACATTAAAAAGGAAACATTTGTTAAGAAACAAGTTCTATTCGGGAGTTTCCAAAAGTTTTTGTTGAAATAGAAAACTTTGATTTTCAGCAGATTAGAAAACTTTGAAATCGCTGATGAGAAACGCTGATTTAATTTTAATTGCTTTAACGGTTTCAATTTGAAAAATAGAGGTTAAAGTTTATGAAATTTTTTGCAAAACATTTATTTAGCCCTATTGAATGCTATCGCGTTTACATTTTAATTTGTTCAAGCAATTTTCGTACAGCCATAGTTCGTATATTTCCTCCATTTAGAAGCAAGAAGATATTATGTTTCGATGACAATGAAGTAAAAAAAGATTATTCTATGCAATGCAATAAAACAACTGTTAACCGTGATTACCATAGTAGTTTATACAAAGAGCAAACTCAGTACAACTTTCAATTACGGAGAAATTACTGCTAATTAAAACACTCGAAAGAATTATTCTTCCAAAGTCTCTCAAACAATATATGTAGTCAAAAATATTATCTATCTTAGAATAATTAAAATGTCTTGAAGACAATAAATATTTATGAGCAATAGAGTAGATTCACAAGTAGAGTAGATTCACCACTGCCGTTGAATGCATGTTGTAATTAAATGATTTCAACACAACTGGATGAGTTGTTTAAGAGTTGCAGCAAAAATTAGATAAGAATCTTGAAACTGTAAAGAAGCATCTGAACATCTTCTTTGAATGGCTTTTGAATCAAAATATTCTGAAAATATTTTTCTCATGTATGCGAGGCACCATAAGAACGAGAGGAAAGGGAATTCTAATCAATCAATGTGGAGAAACATATCTTGGCACGAAAAATATTCTCATCATTCTAGGATGTCATTGCTTCAACATGTGGAATTAAATCTTCAGATGATAAACAAAAGGCGTGCATCTTTCTCAGCGCCAAAATAATTCTCTTCTTCGTATCAGAAAAATTTCTGTTTTGGATACGTTGCAGTTTTGTTAAGATATCTGAAAACAAACTTACCGCTTTGCATATATATATATATATATATATATATATAAGAATTCGATAGTGGAATTCCCCTAAAATATCCACCAGGTTGTGAGCTCGGAATATAGAAAATCAAGAATCCTATTCGAAAAATTATTTTTAAAAACAGAAAGAAAATAAATAAATGTCATCTTTCCTTTAAAATGATCTTCAGTAAAAGTAAGAAGGTTAACAGCATCCTTTTAAATCCAAATAATGGCTCAATTATTATTACAAAGTTAACATCCTAGTAAATCTGAATAAAAATCCAAATATTACATTTGAAGACAGAAACAACATTGTAATAATTCCCAACACTGATCCAAATATTAGTTTGGAGATAGAAACAACATCCTAGTAAATTCGAACTGTAACCCAAATATTAAATTAGTCGACAGAGACAGCATCCTAGCATGGGCGAATAATGACCCAAATATTGGATTTAGAGTCAAAATGTTAATGGACTATTGCTGATTTTGAAATCAGCTAATCAATATCTACACTCTCTTCACTGGATACCGTAGATATCACAAGTATAAAAAAGGGCTATCTTGACTATACACGAGATGCGCTTACGGAATTTTGAAAAGAAAAAAAAGTTCCAAAATGTCTACTAGAGGACACCTTTTCCAGAGAAACATTAATTTTAACACAATAAACGACCAAAATGGAATACAGAAACAATATTAACATTCATTGACTAGTTTCTGATCATCATGTTATCGAAACCCATTAAGTAAAAGTAAGGAAAAAATAACAGCAGGCTGTTTGAGAAGAACATTTCAGTTTGCAGAAATAAGAACAGATTAGGACGAAATTCACATGAGTAGCAGTTGTTAATTATGTCCAGGATGATGTAGGGAAAGATGCTCCATGTGACCACCGACATTCACTTGCAAAATTTCAAGTCGGTGGACAGTGTGTTCAACAGCAGATCATAACTGATCATGTTGTGATACTTCGCACAGTGTTAAGGAGTTCTTTAACTCATTCAGTGACGCAACTCCGTCACAACAAGATACCGTCATCATTACAGTCGGAAACATCGACATAAAACATGACAACGACTGCAAGCGTTTCTTATCCTAACCTGTTTTGCATAAAGTTCCTCTTCTTCGCAAACATACAAATCTGGACTTTTTTTACTAGAATTGACAGCTTTTCCCAGTTTTACATTTTACTATTTATAATTCTTTTCTGGATTGTTAATATTGCTTCTTTATTCCGTTTTGGTCGTTTATTGTTTTAAATTTAATGTTTTTCCAGAAAAGGCACCGTCTGGTAGAAATTTTGGAACTAATTTTTTTTTCGAAATTTCGTAAGCGCATCTTGTGTTTAGTCTATATATCAAATTTCTCTTTAATCCGTCCACCCGTTTGCGTTGTATGATGCTGTTTATAAGGGAAGTTTAATTATTACCACCCTGTAGAATTTGGTTATGCAGAGAGTTTGTCAGAAAATTTATTATATTTACTCATGAAAGTTATCTATAAAAATGGTTGGAGGATCCATTTAAGGAATGTTAAGGATAGATAGATACTTTTTTATAAGAATGGTCGCTTTCATGCAGAATGAAAAAAATATTTTCGCCTGAATGCATCGCACCATTCTGATGCTTTAAGAATAAGAAATATTTTATTTTAACTAAAGTTCAATCAACTATTTTATAATGACGAAGCTTGCAAGTGAAATAAAACTTCTAAATGTTATTTAAAAGTTCTAAAAACTCTGTTCTAAATAAGTTTGCTTTTATTCTATTTGTACGATTTTTGTTAGAGATCCCTAGAAAGTCTTAAAATATGTTCAAACAGCAATAACAAATGTATGGATTCCAGCGATTAAAGTAACTGAAAAATATTGCAAACATGAATGAGAAACATAACACACAAGAACCAAAATTAAATCTTTATCCTTGTTGCTGAGAATGTTAGTACGTATGAAATTCAATGGCCAGTTAGCAAATTCTCTTTTAAAGTGCAAAAACATAAGAAGATTCTTCAATCTGTTTTTTCCTAAAAAAGGATCCTCTCAGATATCCTTTTCATTTAAAGATAGTTCTTATTTATAAGAAAAATGAAAAGGAATATGAATCATTTAGAGTTTTTTAACAAGAAAATATTTCGCTTTTATTCTCTAATCTATCGCTGTGAATGGTGTAACTAAACCCACTTATGGAATGAAAAAAAAAAGTCGCATTTTTCCTTCTTTCAAATGTTCGCTTTCGTATAAAATAGGAAGCTTTCCATGCTTTAATGCATATCAGCATTCCAGTGTTTTGTGAAGGAGAAGCATTTTATTTTGGAAGTACTTCGATTCACTTTTTTATAATAGCAGATATATCGATTGAAATGAAAAATTTTAATAGTTATTTTACTTTCTAATTACATGAAATTTATTTCTGCCAATGAGCATCTCATTAAAAATTGCCAGAAAATTTCAGGATCTGTTTACAAGCCAAAATGAAGCATTTCTGTAAATGCATCCCATATTGCATTTATTTTCATGAAACAAATATCATGTTAATATAATTGCAATTAATAGTTGAAAAATAAGAAACAATTTGCATTTTCAGGTCAGCTCTTGATTCGAGTGGAATTTTGAAATGACTTGTCTGCTGTGTGCATCATGACAGAAGTAACAATTTCTCACTCATTATTCAGAAACATTCACCTGCGATCTTTCATTTGTTACATTTAACGTTTTTGATATTATACTTCAAACTAGGCAATACTCTCTAAATAACATTCAATAATATTATTTGAAATTTTCTTCCTTTAAAGCTGAATGAGGAACATTTGTTGGAAGCAACTTTTGAAGAAACTAAAGTCATAATAAACGTGATCAAGCATTTTGCATTGCTATATTTCCTTTTAAAAAAATAACATTTCTCGTATTAATAAAAACGTTTTTATCGGTTATCAATAAAGAAGAAGGCATAACATATTGGATAGAAATTATTTGTTCCACAAAGGATCAAGTTTTATTTCAACAGATGCGTCTTAATGCAATTCTCAAAAAGAAGTTTTAACTGCTTGTATGTTGAAGGGAAAAAAAAGGCTTTATCAGCTTTTGCAGGAGAGGTTGATGTTTATAATGATAATTTTTGTAGCTATTTTTATCTGCTATCCAATGTGTGTTTTCTCTTTAACCCATGACTATCTTCCGATTTTAGAGATATCGTATTTCGTTTTGTTAGTTATTACGAATGATATATTTGGAATCATTCATTTAACACAATTATGATGACATGCTGAAAGAGAATAGGATTTTGTTGGTTTTAATGTTGAATTAATCCACTGATTGGCCATTTTAAACAAACTTTTTATTCAAACACATCTAAAGCTTTTTTTCTTCCAGTTTTATGATGATTAGGTGTGTGCCAAAAGTGGTGTTAGGAGTGTGAAAAATTGATTACTTGCGTGAGAATTTCACATTTTACAGTTTACTCACAGGATATGGAATTTTCTAGTATTTCCAGATCTCGGCTCATAATAGACAATATTCTTGAATTTTCCAAAACATTCATTTTTTACATGAATGTCTTCAAACTCGATTGCAAATCATCAAGATTGAGTATCAATGACGTGGTGTCTATTAAAAATATCTATAAATCTCTCTTTTCAGTGATGACACTAATATTGAAAAAGTATTATAAATTCGAAACGATATATATGAGTCAAAATAAGTTTTTGATTTCAAAAATACATATTAAATGAACAAAATATTTATGTTTATAATGTTATTGCTCTAAACAACTAATATATATACCTTGTCTGCATTTATTTAACTAAAATTGAAATTATTCATTTTATTGAACTTATTACAATAATAATCTACTTATTATAGTATTGTCTATATTAATAATTAACAGCGATACAATTAATACATTATAGAGCATCATATTATTTGTACAATATTATACTATTTAGTATGATTATTAAAATATTGCAAAAGAAATTTCGAATTCAAAAATAATATCCCATTTCTTTAAGAAGAAATATTAAAATTAATCGATTTCTTTTACTTCCTTGATTCTCTGGATAAGACTACATCATTAAAGAATAGATTTCAGGATTAGATGGCATTGACAAAGAAAAAGAGGTTTATTCCCAATATACTTAGGTAATTATAATCAATTTCAAGTAACAAACCAACAATTTCAATACAGTTTATAAGAAAACAAACTTTAAGTGGGACAACTAACATTTACATAAGAGCAAATATACTTCTACAGAAATTAAGATTGAGATACTCAAGTATATTATCCTTCTACGATACAATGGAATCTTGAACCTGAAAGAAGGTGAATGTATATTTTAGGTGCTTTTATGACTTCAAAGCCTTGGGGTTTCAAAACCCTTACTTCGCTCTGAAAGTTTTACGGTATGACAATTGAGTTTGCGAACTTTTAAGTGTCATCTTTATTTCTATTGTTTTAAATACCATTTCAAGCTCCGATGTAATTTTGAATTGTGAAGAGAAGATATCCTAGAGGAATATTTTTGTATTCTTCAAGTATTTTGGAAGCATCGAGTTCTGTTAAACTATTAATGAGTTTTTATTGTTCATACTTAAAATTTAGCAGAGTTTTCACTGGAAATATCATGTTAACTTATGCGAATTGGAAGAATGTAAAATTCTGGAAGCTTTCATGAATTTCGATTGTTCATAATGTTTTCAAAGTTCCCAAGAATATTTTTCCTTTGTAGATATGGAATCCATTTAAATGAAATACACTATTGATTAGAAGCTATTTTAAAGAAATAGTAAAGCGACAAACCTTGCTTTTGCAAGTGATAGCTACACATGTGAGTAGGATCTACTTAATATACTTTACAACTTTTAAATAAAATTCTCTAAAACATAATTTCTATGGATTTATCTTTAATTGGCTTAAATTTTATAAGTTTGTTTGTTGTTCTTTCAAAATTATAGGTTTCGACAACAGTCTAGTCAATTGTTTGGTTTGGCGTTTTTTGGCGTAAGAGCCATTCTTGGTTTAAACAATCAGTCGAATTAACTTTAAAAGTATCATAATGTAGCAAAATAAAGCATGATTGCACGCCGCTGAGTTTGCAATCGGATATGTTACTGGATAAGGGATAAAGAGGTTTGAACGATTTTTCGCGTTTGCATAAAAAATCTAATAATATGAAAGTTTAAATTAAAACGTTGTATGTATTAAAAATATAGATAAGATTGGTTGTCGAATGTCATAATACCCTAATGAAGAACTTTAAAAAAGTGAATGATGAGAAAAATGAATAAACTTTTAATAAGTTTAAATATGGAAAAATAATTATTTATTTGAACGAAATTATCGGAGTTAGCTTAAATGCATGTTACATAAAAAGGTGAGAAAGTTGAATTCTTTTAGAAAATTACGATTTAGTTGAAAACACATTGGAATTTTCTAAAAATAATTCATATGTCACATAGTCGTCTAAAAATGCTAATTACTATCCTTCTATCAGATTTTATGTCCACAAAACAATCCAGTTCTAATAGCATTGTTCTCTGATTTCAAATGACTCATATTAGTAGGTTTCAAATAAAGCAAAAAAAAAAAAAATGGATAGAGAAATTCTTTTTTTATTTTGTTCATCTTCAATAATTATAAAAATGTGTTGACAAAATTCACTTTTCATTACTTTTTTCCTTGAAAATTGTGTACTATCTAATAAATTAAGAAAAATAAACTTTTAAATCCCTTCGCATGCAATGATGTGTTTGACAAGAGTATCGAATGACTGAATTTTTAAATTTAAACCTGTAATTAAGTGTAAGTATAAAGTAATTTAAAATGCAAAAACCACTCAGACATGCTTTATTATTTCATTGCTCCTTATATAGTTAAAGAAGGAAAACAACAATAATTGTCCCAGATAGGAAGTGTTTTCTAATTAAGAAGTTAAATCAATTCGTATGCCAAGGTTTAAATGTAGAAGTTATTTTTTCTTTCAAATACAGAGCGCTTTTGAAATAATAGTTATGTAAGAGGGTGTAATTAAAAAATATTTTTTATTCTAGTTTAGAAAATGGGGAAAAAACCCCGCTTAATGTAAAATTTCAAATTCTAAATACTCACGCAGCATCAAAAAAAAAAAAAAAAAAAATCCACATATCTTTTATTTATGTTTATATAGATGTTTACATAAGCAAATGTTAATTTAAAATTTAAAATAAAATTTCTAGACAATTTTAGTAATAAAATAATGAGATATTGAGATTTAAAAAATATCATTGAAGAAAAATAAATTACGAATAAAAAAAGACGAAATTTTTATATTCTTTATATAAATTTTGACCAATACGCTGATGAATTTTTAATAATTTATTCAGTATAACGCCCTTGTCATTTTCCTTTTATATGTAATTTTTTTTTCATTTTAAGATAGCAGAATAATGTAAATTTTAATATTAGTTCGCTTTCATGCTTTCAGTACAAATGTAAACAACATGCAAATCAGATAAACGTTTTGCTTACATGGAAAAAATTCCTTGAATTTTAAAGCATAAAGGCATCACCAGAAGATAGAAGTGTGTTCCTTTAGAAGGGAGTAGAACAAAATATCGATTTCTGAAAGAAAGAAAAAAATGTAGGTTTCTCTTTCAAGACGAAGAGCTTTGAAATCAAACGCAACGATGCACTTTAGCCTGGTAAAAACTATGTCATATCACCTGCTAATCAAATTATTCGATAATCCCGAGAGTTGGCAAACAGCGTTTTCCATTACCCGCTTAGGTTTGGACAACTTTTGTTTTCTGTTTACTATTTTCAACCATCTGAAGATTTAAACGAAACTACACAAATTTGTCCTTCAATAAATTAAAAAAAGAAATCGTGAATATTCTTGTCCCTTCTTTTTCTTTCTTTTTAAAATCACCTTCATTTTTATTTTTCTTGGGTATATTTTGTTGTACAAAATGTGATGAAATGAAAATTATAATCAAATTGAATAAATATATCTTGATAATTTTATTAATAATAATACTAATTAATAATTTTGCAATAATTTCATGCTAATTAATACTTGAAAATGCAGTAATATTCACCCCATTTCTATTTGTTATTGCATACAATTACCCTATTATTTTAAAGATATTGCACAATATTTCCTCGATGCCGTCCAATAATTTGAATGCCGGCCGATGTCGAAAAGATATCGTAACATTGTTGTTTGACATTTTGTACTAATATAATAAGGTAACATTTTCTTGCCATAAATAAACGCAAATGAATTTATGCACTAAACTGTGACTGAATGTTTATATTTCTTTAAATGTAAATCATTCTACAGGATTTTATAAATGCAGAAAACTGGTCCATTAAGAAAATGTTTCGTTTTTTTTATATTGAAATAATATAATTTCAAAACAAAATAAATGGAAACAGCATTTGATTGTTGCCAAGATAATTGCAATTTTATAAATAAGATTTAAAATACTATTTTCTATAATTTTGAAATCATTATTTAATTGAAAAGAGCACTATTTTAAGAGGTAAAAAATTTGTTCAAGCCAAAAACATAGAATTCTGAAGATCTAACATGGAATTCAAAAAGTAGTTAGTTTGCTTTTCAGTTGTTAAGTAAATGATCATTGAGAAAGCTTTCCAGGTGCAAAGTAAAAATGATAGATCTTTGAAGAACCGTCGTGTAAGGGGGTCTGTTGC
>JAPMOR010085630.1:704059-719776 GCA_026543865.1 Argiope aurantia | reverse complement strand
ATTCTAAAAGTATTTAGTTTGCTTTTTAGTTGTTAAGTAAATGATCATTGAGAAAGCTTTCCAGGTGTAAAGTAAAAATGATAGATCTTTAATGAAGTCCTTTAGAAAAGCATAGAATTCAAATGATCTAACATGGAATTCTAAAAGTAGTGTGCTTTTCAGTTGTTAAGTAAATGATCAATGAGAAAGCTTTCCAGGTGTAAAGCAAAAATGATAGATCTTTGAAGAACTGTCGTGTAAGGGGGTCTGTTGCACGTTAAATCCGTCCTGACCAAACGTCCTCCCGCTGGTGTGGTGCGGTGTAGAGAGGGGGTGCCATCTCAAGTGTCGTCCTCGTCATCTGACCGCGGTTCAAAATTACGAGGTCTGTCCCAAAATAGCCCTAGTGTTCCTTCAAACGGGACGTTAATATAACTAAACTAAATCTTAGAAAATCTTACATGGAATTCTAAAAGTAGTTAGTTTGCTTTTCAATTGTTAAGTAAATGATCATTGGGAAAGCTTTCCAGGTGTAAAGTAAAAATGACAGATCTTTAATGAAGTCCTTTAGAAAAGCATAGAATTCAGATGATCTAACATGGAATTCTAAAAGTAGTTTGCTTTTCAGTTGTTAAGTAAATGATCATTGAGAAAGCTTTCCAGGTGTAAAATAAAGATGATAGATCTTTGAAGAAGTCCTTTAGAAAAGCATAGAATTCAGATGATCTAACATAGAATTCTAAATGTATTTAGGTTGTTTATTAATTGTTGAATAGAAGCCTATTGAGAAAGTTTTTCAGTTGTAAAGAGAAAAATGATTGTTCTTTGAAGAAGTCCTTTTGAAAAGCAAAGAATCTTGATAATCTAAAATTAGTTTATTTTCACATATTTTTAGCAATCAAAATCATCGAAGAAAAATATTGGCAAATATAACACTACTATATAAAATTAAATAAAGAATATCATATTTTGAAATTATATGCTGCACGAAAAAAACAAATTTAAATAATTTCTAAAATTACTATCACATTTTACCTATAGAAAACCCATGATTATTTTAATACCAAGCCAATGAAAATGTAACATCGTTACAGATTTATAAGAATCAATACATGACATCTCGCAGTATCATGCGCTGTATAATTGCGCATATCATTTAATATTTACCTTCAATTTATCTTGCACATTTTATTTACGATACACAAACAGATTAAAAATTAAAATTTCCTGGTGAATTTAAAATGCTTTATATAATCGTGATTTGACTTCAATAAACCCTTATTCTTGCATCTATAAAAACCATTTATTTCTTTTAAAGAACCTAATACCGATTAATAAAAAAATTAACGTAGTTCGCATGCGATAAAAACAAATTTATCGTTAGTTGTCTATAATTAAAATAGTTTTGTAAATGAGTAGAAAAATCTTTGCTATAACTCATTTCTGATAATTATAAAGTTGATAATTAATCTAGAGTGATGTGCTTTTCATATGTTAATAATAATAATAATAATATTTATTTAAGTATTCAAAATCCCACAAGGGGGCACCTCAGAAATGAGGATGAGAAGCTGCCGGCATGATGGTTGGTTTTCACCACCCGGGTGGGACTCGGCTATCTCCTTCCAATGACGGGACATGCTCCCCACAGGGAAGGGTTATAACGTGGGCAGTGATAGCCCTTAAGATTCAACCTTAGTTTTCGCTAATGTTTTCGTAGTGTTCCGTTCATTCAAATTTAAGGCCTTTAATTAGGCGGGGAAGATTGATTGCGTAATTATTTAAGCCTCCAGGTACAAATATGTCATCTTCAAACTAATTCAAATTTATATTTTAATAAAAATATATTTGCTAAGACTATTGATGAAATCCGTCTGTTCTAGTTTTAAGTCAAATACATTCCTTATTATCTTACTCTTATTTATCCTAGCAGCCTGTTTGATCTCAAATTGCATCGCCCCGTCATTCGTTACTTTGCATAACGAACATAATAGTTTTGGGAGATTTGTCTAAGAATTATGAATTTACACTGAAGAGACACTAAATACAAATAGATTTCCACATTGCTCGGAATAATGCGAGTTCTCGGAAATCTCCTCAATGAAGGGAGCTGTGCCCAGGACATAAAACATTAGCGATTTGTAATTAGAACCTATTTGTGATTCCGTGGACATTTAAATAGAAATGATTTGTTTAGGCGGGATTTATGTCAGAATTTAATGCAGTTTCTGAGAAGATTGATTGATAGAAATAACAGTTTTGACATTGTGTGTTTTGAATGTAAGTTGAGTGAAATAATCATAAGTTATAAGGATTTAAATGTGTGTGTGATTATGGTTGAATGGAAAGATGATAAAAATATTTCAAGTGAGTGATATTAAAAAATGCTGTCATCTTTTATCGGTGAAAAAAAAACTATAAAATTTTATTTTCTTTATTTCCTCTAACCGAAGTATCGCCCGCCTTTGTAATTTAGGAAATGACATTTATGCTACTGTAATACGGTTAAATATAAGATTTTTAGAATGGAGTCTTTTTAATCTTCATCACTGTCACATGGCAAATTTAATTGCGCATGGCATCTATAAATAAAGCAGAATATTCCGGCATAATCATCAAGTGGCTGATAGTTTGTATTCTGTAATGCTGTTAGTTTATTTACTTTTCATGAAATTTTATTTCAAACAACAAAATATGTTGCTTTACTACTATAACCACTATTAAACCACTATCTTACAAAAACTTTTATTTCATTTACATTAAACAATGCCAAATGGTCAGGTGAATTTAAAATGCATTTTGACTGTTAATTTTAAAGCTCCTTGTCTTCCAACAGCACAGGACACTCCCTCAATGAAACCACTCTCACAATGATTCCATTTAAACTCCATAATTTTATATTTGTTCAATATTCCACCGTTTCGTTTTCATTTAAACGTAGACTTTTAATGCATCTTTGGTTCTTACTGAAGCATTTTTTTTAGGTTTTATTTGGAATTTTTTTTATTATCCATAAGTTTGGAGCAGTATAGCCTATTCAGTTCTTGTGCCAATAAAACAACCAACCAACCAACTCTCAATTAAACATCAATATCTAAACTTTAAATTTCTGCAACGCTGGATTTGGTGCATTAGTAAGAATGATTTCGTGTTATTTTCTTCTTGCTAGGCCACGGTGTACTGGTAGTAAGGTCTCCGCCTCGGAACAAGAGGGTTTAAACTTCGAGACCCGATTCTACCGAAGAATCGTTGTGTAAGCGGGACTGGGGCACGTTAAATCCGTCGGGGTCAAGCGTCCTTCCGCTGCTGTGATGTGGAAGTTTGGAGAGGGTGTGACAGTTCAGGTGTCGTCCTTGTCGTATGAATGTGGTTCAAAATTGCGAGGTCTGTCCTAAAATAGTTCTAGTGTTACTTTAAAACGGTACGTTAATATAACTAAGTAAATTAAACCTCCACCTCGCTGTATCTAATTTTAAGTCTTGTGATTTTTTTTTCTTTGGAGGCACATTAAAGTTGTTGTTCATATGCTTTCCTCCTACCAAAAAAACATTGGCTTTGGGAACAAATAAATACTACAGTGAT
This sequence comes from Argiope aurantia, assembly GCA_026543865.1. Lineage (NCBI taxonomy): Eukaryota > Metazoa > Arthropoda > Arachnida > Araneae > Araneidae > Argiope > Argiope aurantia. Next base: position 716,215 of record JAPMOR010085630.1, on the reverse strand, counting down.
GGCCTCTGGCAGAATGGCGTTACTAAATCCGTGGAACAAGTTCATTTATCCCCTTTATGTGTGTCTAGTAACCCTTGGTGAGAATCTAGAACATCTGTAAAGTGTACAGAAAATATACTATCTTTGCAGTTATTTTCATATTTTACTCATATTTATATACTTGTGATAATTTAAAATAAGAAGATTTAAGAATTGAACGAATCTTTGATATCATCGCTATATAAGTATATAAGAAATGAAAATATTTTTTAAATACCTTTACCATTTTTTAGTCGTTATTACACGACAGTTTCTTGTAACGTTAGTTCATAAGAAATTCTTATGCATTCTTCAATATTCACTGTACATCGAGTGATGAAACATTAAGCAATAATTTCTGTTTGGCTGATGAAAAAAAAAATCTTCTTGAGCTCGAGAATTAAATGAAAAAAAAAAAAACCCCAAAAAACATAAAACTCATTTTTAAAAATCACAGAAATGCCAATGCAGTATGACAAAGAATTCATAGCTAAGGCATATTTGTATAAAAATGTAATTTTGCATATGTTGTACCAGAATTAAATAATTTTTTCCGTTTTTTTAACTATAACTCAGTCTGATTAACTTTTATCTGAAAACTTCTGGACAATAATGTAAGTATATATGCTACCTTTCGGTTTTCATTTCTTTTCATGCTCTTGTAATAAATGTAATTGCAAACTCATGTTTAATTTGATGTCTGGCAATGAAAAGACATAAGTTGTTCAAAAACGGCAATTACGTTTTTCCTAAATTTTGATTTACAATGGAAAAAATTATTATTACTCATGGCTGAAAGTGTATTCATTTCAAAAAATAAAAATAATAAATATTAAAATCAAATAATGGATATGAATATACTGGATGCAATCAAGATATGAATTTATATCCAATCAAAAATTTTGTTAAAATGCTGCCTAATATACGTATTATTTATCAACGAATTAGATAAGCTGTGTTTTATTGAGCATAGTATGTAAAATATAATTTCTTTCATATTTTTAATGAAAAGTTTAATGAAAAGTATCTTTTTTTTATTAATTTATATTTAATAATTTTAATGATATTTAATATTAAATGAATGTATCTCTTTATACAAAATATTTCTTTACTGATGTTAAAACCTAACTAGAAAACATTTAAATCCACGGTTCGATTACATGATGACAAAAATCTATTATTTAATAAAAGAAAATATTTTTAAAAGGCACTAAAAATACTTCCGATTCCTAGTAGGATCATGCATAAATATGCTATATTATTCTATTTTGTTGAAATTTAGGTAATATATTCTGTCAGAGCTTTTAACATCATAAAGAAAAAAATTCATAAATTTAGTTTGAAGAAAAATAGTTCTCAAAAAATACCGCAAACTTTTAATATAGTTTCAGTTATAGTTTAAACAAATACGAAGATTTTGTAACTGGTAGGAACTTATGATATTAATTAAAAAAATATTTTTTTCCATCTGAACGAACTCATTTTTAAGAAACTTTGATTTTAATTTCTAAAAATGTTACAAACATTAGAGAATTCTATTTTTTATGTACATTATTGATCTCAACATTAAAAATAAACAAATAAAACTAATGAAAAGTAAATAACTGTTTCGTTGAATAAATTAACGATATTTTATTTCAATCAAAATTTATTAAAGAGCTGAACCAAAATAACATAAACGTATCTAAGTTTATTTCATATGAGAACAAAATATCTTAATTAAAATATAAATAAGATTGGAGCGCAATGTAACAAAATTGTAAGTTGAATATCAATTTTTCTGTAAGAATGGAAAAGCATTACTTGCAAATACCTTTCTATATCCAATTCTCCTCCATGGAATACACAAAATCTTTTCTTAATATTTCTTTTTTATTGATAAAAAGATGCGTTCCGATATTTTATTTACTGAACTCTCATGCAGAGAGAGTAATTTTAAGCATCCGAAATTCATGTGCAATAATATTTACTTACCTATTATATTAATGTGATTATTCTGTAGGTTAGATTGGGGAGTTTTAATTACTTTTTATGATTTTCACTTAGGAGAAGGGTTTCCAACGACAATTGGGGAAGAGTTTTTTTTAATTGAAAATTTTCAGGTTTTGTTAAAAAAAATTTCTTAAAATCATGTATCTGAGAACTTGAAAATGAATGAAATAATTCTTTTTACACATCGCTTTATGAATTATTCATGGAGATGAAGACATTCAAAACAAAATATAGAAGAATTACCGCCTTACTTAAAAATTATGGAGAAATCAAAATGGCACCTATAAGCAGTAGTTCCGAAATAATAATATTAATAAGGAATGTTTTTCAATTTGTGGGACGAATAAATTAATGTTTATCATGAAAGCATGCAAAATTCAATAAAATTCGGAAACAAATTATTCATATTAATAAAGATAAGGTTTTCTTAGTAAAATCTGGACAACTAATATGGAATGAAACCTACACTGATTTGATCTGTTACCATGGTGCAAAATATCACTAATTAGGATTCTTTTTGAGATATAATACGTCAACAATTGGCAATAAATGCGCATGCCAATAGGACATCTTCGTAAAATTATCCTCTGGTTTTAACTTTTTTATCGACGAATTTAAGAAGTGTGGTGGTATGTAGATTATTATGATCTGTGCAGGAAGCAACAGGACGAATGTTGTTGGAAACATTTCTTTAATAATCACATTCACACACTTAAACATACACTAACACATAGACAAGACGTTTAAGCGCGCTGCTTCACAGTTCAGCATCACATCTCATTCTCATTACAATCGCAATGCACTATGGTATGACATATGGGATGGCCTAATCATACCATCTAGTATCCAAAAGAGAAGATAAGAGTAATGCAACTGCTACATCCTCCCCCTCTGGCTCCGACGACTTCCCGGACAGGAGACAGAATTTGAATTGTCTGGAAGTCTACTGGTTAAGAGTAATGCAACTGCTACAGAAGCAAATTTCCACAATTACAGCCCGAACCATAAAAAGTTATTTTGTAAGCGATTGATAGTTCGAAAGTTTACAGGTGTATTCTCAACGTTTTCTGAGTATATACCAATTTGGGTGTTATAATATCGTCCCAAGTGAAATAACTTCTCCTCAGAAAAATATTATTATATAAATACTTTTGTTATAGTGACTATTCAGTAATTACTGATATATTTATATTTTAGGTGGTATCAAACTTTGAACTTTTTATTTGGGATAAGGCCGAAAATCAAAATCTTCATTTTGGATGATTAAAAAAAAATTCTATGTGTTACAATATCTTCTGCAAACTTTTTATTTTCAATAAAATTGTGGACTCCACATTTTTTTTACGATCTTTAATACAAATGCAATCTTTTATACGAATTCAGCTCGGCTACCCATGCCTAGGTAGACATTTACATTATCCAATGATCAATCTCTTTACCATATGTATACAAATGCCCTATTAAAATCAAGGCATTTAAATTGCTTAAAGATTTTATTTGCAGGAAGTTAGTGATCAAAGCTCCATGATCATTTTTCTTTTAATTTCTATATTTAAAATAATCCTAAATTTTTGTTTCTGTAGAAATTAATCTGCATTTTACATAGACTAATTAGTCAAATTAAAAATTAAAATAAATTTGTAGAGTTCATTATGAGAGTTTATAAGTTCATTATGAGATAGAAGAAAATAATTGACGAGTTTCAGGAACAGTTATTTAATTATTTTCTAAGTTCCACGTTTCGCAAGACAAAACAAACACAAACACGAAAATACACGACACTCACTCAGATTACAATTTAATAATGGCCCCCAAGAAGAACAATTGGAAAATATACCTTGAAAGTAAAGCCTTATGGAATTACCTTAATACCTTAAAGGTAATAAGGTAACGCCATCTGTTGTATCAAAATGGAAGATAGTAGAGTTATGTAGCCACTACAAATTTATATTTTTTTAGAGTGTTGAAGGATTTTGCATTCACCTTTATTACTGAAAATAGAGTTATATTTTAACCATTTAATCATCGTGTCAAATTACGTAACAAAATTTAAGAAACAAACATATTAGAAATAGCCGATGCATTTATCCTATGTATTTATAAATATAGAATTCTTTATTTAAAAAAATATTCTTCCAAATTCGCAACAACAAATATTTTTATTTTTGAGAATTTCAAAACTAATATAAAACAGCAAAACTGTCAGGAGTTTCTTTACTTTAGTTTTAATGTGAACGTTATATAACACGTCAAATCTCTAATATAATTAAGATAAGAGAATGTTTAAAACTAAGTATTATTCCTTATCATTTACATTCCATTTGGTCTTAAATTACATGGCGTCCGAAAATCTTTAAGCTGACCGACAAACACAATGATTTTCTAAGATTTCTCTCTAAAAATTACGCACTTCACGGAACAGCAAAACTAAATGTGACGCCAAATTCTCGAAACGGAATGCGTTTCGAATCTTTTGGAACAAAGCGAGTGCCAGGAAATTCGGGAATAGAGGAAACTCAGTTTGGGTCATAAAATATTAGCGACTCGTAATTAGACTCTATTAACAAAGAGCGAACTCTCCGTCCGAGGAGGTTTAAATGAAGGAAGCATATTTCAGCGGCTTTGGGATTCAGATTTTAACTTCGTTTCTAAGAATGTTAACTTATATACGTAACGGTAGGAAATAAGTGCAGTTTGGATGTAATATCTTTTTGGTAATCATAAATTATAAGCATAGGATATCTGTAGATGGTTCTTGCAAAAGATGTGAAATAATGGTAAAGTTCCATGCTCTTAAAGAAGAGGAGGAAAATTTTATTTTTAAATAATAAGATAATTTTGACTTAACGTAAATATTATGAGAAATCATCAAATTTGGATTTTTTCTTTAGTTTGAAACTTGCTCAAATATAAGGATTCTGCAATTTTCAACTTTTAGGAGGATATATTTTTGTATACCCTACAATATTGTACTACGGCAATATTTCTGCAATAATTCTTCATATAATTTCAAAGTTTATGTCATTACTTTTACTTTTTCATAGGGGAATGAATTTCTTTGCGTAAATTTGGAAAATATTAAAACAGAATTTGTCGCTAAATAGATAGTAATAGTTGTGTCTTAAAAGTAATTGGCAAGACTGTAGAACTAATTCCTCCCCCAACCTCTAGACCGATTTTGCCATCTTCTGTCTCTTATGAAAGTTTATTCTCTCAAACTATTTCTTCCTCTACTTCATCTTCTCTCTTCTCACCCATCAATTCCATTTTTGAGAGAATTTCAAAAACACTACTTCACAGACTCTGTAAAGAAGAGAATCACGAAAGAATCTCCCAATCCTAACAACAATATCGAGTTTGAGAATTTCAGTTTATTACAAACTTTATTCTTTTTGTAAGTAAAAGTTTTTTCAAAAACTTTACTTTGATTAAGTTATCAATAAGTCACTGTTCCTGCTTCAAACTCTGCAATTTTTGAGAGAAATCTCAAAATTAAGCTTTAATCAAACTCCTAGCCTCAATAAATAAGCTGATTTTACCAACTTTATTCATTTCCTTTTCCTTTTTTCATTCCTTTTCAGACTTTGTGTATATAGCTATCCATTAGAATGCTCGACGTTTACTGTGCAAATGTAATTTAAAATAAATCATTTTGTATAATTAGATGTATTTCTTCAAAAGTGGTTAACGCTACAAAATTAATGCTATTAAAATGTGGGTCAGGAGCTGGTCAGCAAAAGTGGCTAAGTTTTATTTTTTTTCTATAAAAAGAATTCTATATAATTTTTCTGATATTTTTAAATATTTTAAAAACGTTTCTAATTTTGTTAATCTAAAACGCATTATTCAAATATTTGTTTCAATTAAACGTTATGAAATACGAACTTATAGATTTTCAACGATGACTTTTTTTTGTCATAACTTTAATGTCTTGAAACCATGATTCTTCAATGCTTTATTTACTTTAACAGCCATGCTGTTTTTGGCCTTGATAACTTGGCATTCATTGCAGATACGAAGGTAAACCAATTAGTAGATTTCATTCAAATGAAATTTCCGATATAATTTTTTTCCCACTTTCAGAGAGAAAAATTATTCATACATTGTTGGAATGTGCAAATATAACAACTAAATTTGCTTACTAAGCTAAAACCAAAAATAATGAAATACTGAGATTCGCATTAAAAGAGAATTGTGAAATTGGGAGACAATTTCGGTTTTTGATTTTGTTTTCTTTTAACTGTCGACTGTCACACATAAGAAGCTTCTTCTCAAACAGAGTGAGTGGAATATTCGAAAACAGCCATGAATATTTCATGGCGATGTGTTGGTTTGAATTTGTTTCAGAATATTCTGCGGATCTAAAATATTAGTTTATTATACAGTTACCCTTTCCCAGTGTACAAGTTAAAGGATACAAAGTCTTATCTATTTTCTTATAAAATATAATCCCCCTTTTCTGAAGATAGTAAAGAGATACAGCTGCTTCAAAGTTTTGAAAGTTTTCAACAATAAAAACCTCATACTTTATTCAATATTTTGAATCATTTTATTATTCGGAATTCTTTTCTTGGAATTAATAAGTTTTTTATATTGTATCAATATTCTAGTTTCTTTAAAATATAGAAATTTATATATTGTATAGCAGTATGAATTAAAAAAAATACACTAGAAATAAAACTTGTGAATTAAAATATTGCATCATAAATCTCATTATTTAAAATATAAGTTCGTTTGAAATTTTTTAAATTTAATATGTTAGAAATGAAACGCAATAAAATCATATTAACTATTAAGAACAGGTTTAATTTAATTCATTTCTACTTATACGAAGTATGTAAGGAGAAAGCATTATAATGATCAACAATTTTGATCTCGAGATTTTGGCAAATTTTCAAATTTTAGACCTCTTACATGCTGAAGAATAAATTTTTGTAACATGTCTGATTATTATGAACATGATAATTTATAAATGCATTGAGCTAGGAGGACGAAATTTTGTCAACTGTTCTTAAATCCAATTTATACATTTATGTCAAATTTTGAATGAAATCCATTCATAAGAAATCTAGTTGTTCAGGCTATCCAAAATACAATTGAATAAAATAGCTACAAAATGGAAAGAGCTAGACAGAAATAATTGTATACAAATTTAATATCTAAATTTTATCTAAATATCGTAATTTTAGGATCCAATTTCCTTTTTTCATATAATTCCATTCTTATATAATCGATTATAGTGATTGCATAGTTATAAAATAGTTTCTGTAAGTTATACGAAGGTTGTCTAAATTGCATCCGACCTTTGGCCAGGAAATATATATTTCTTACGAGACGAAATTGGAACCCTAACCCCCTTCAAAGTAGGCCCCTTGAGCCTTCACACACTTAGTCATCGTTCCTTCCACTGCTGAAAATACTCCTTTAGTAGGCTTCTTTTTTAATGGTGTTCATCTCCGTTGTTGCATTGTCTCTAAATACTTTCTGAATCATACGAATCGTTTCACTTTGAGAATCATCAAGTATTTGACAAAACTTTATTCAGTACCTTTGCTCAACTCATTCAGTCATCTTGAGAGAAATGATAATAAAAAAAAATCTGATGACTGCTTAAGACAGAACCCTCTTAAGCAACCAGCAGGCAGTGACTGACACACTAAAAATTCAAACATACTTATTGCCTTCTACTGTGCACAGTGGCACTGCTCTAATATTACCGTATATAGGAAAATTCAAGATCGGATACTTTTTAGACAGCCCTCGTATAACTGGAATAAATGTTATATAACTGCATACCTCGCAGGAAATCATATATATATTAAAGTTTATGGTTACGAAATTATCAAATCATGCTTATCAGATATGCTATAAGATGTTCAATTTAAACTTTAAATGTAAGTGATTCGACCTGGTAAAGCTAAAATGAGAGGTAGTTGATTCCTCATCTCTTCGATAAAACTTGTCGAAAGACATTTATGGTTGAAGAATGACTGAAAAATTGTAGCAAACAAGATTCCACATTATATTGTCACTTAGAATTACGCACAGGCAGAAATCTTTATTCACTCGATTCGACGTGCCTTCAGATAAATGAACTGCTATCATCTTGATAGATCCTCATTATGTACAATTGAAGAATTATATATTCAAATTATGTTAATTTACATACATAATAAATTAAACTTGCATACATTTAATTCGCATATATAGCGAAATTGAACTCAAATAACACAAACGGCTTCACTCATACTCGAACCACCTACCAGACGTATCCTCTAAGACGTATATCCAGCCAAAGACGTATCTTCTAAGCCACGGCGACATGCGTATCAATCAAAATGTAACAATATAAATCTGATATACGTAACCACTTTACAAAAGTTAAATGGAATCAAAAAGAATAAAAAATAAAAGGAATTAATAAGGAAGAATAAACAAAAGGTCTGCAACAAAAGAAGAATATACCCGAAAGGTGCATGAATGAAAGTGGAACAAATATCAGTATAAGAAGCTGATGCAATTTACACATAATTTCTTTTTGTGAGATAATTTTCTTTGATGATTTGCACAGAAATTGTTTGTTTTGGAAACTATTTAGCACAGATCACAATTTTTAAACCATAATCTGTGGCGATTGGGTCAATGAACTGGACAGCATATTAATCATTTTGTGCATGAGCGTTTAGCTAAAATTTTCCGAAACTGTAAAGAAAAATTACCAAAATTTATGTAATAAAAACACGGGCGTAAGAGACTATTGATTTTTTTTTTACATTTAGTTTATAATTTTTCCTTCCAATTTAAACTGAAACCACCTTTTGCAAACTGATTGGACATACAATTTTACTTGAAACAGGTAATTTAGTTTTAAATATCTTTAAAATTTTGATGCATCTCTTGGTTTTAAACTACATTTTTGTTAATAAAATATTGGTTTAGGGAGTGTAGCTTACTTTTTTTATATAATGTTTTTTTTGCTTCAAATTAACTATCATACCTCCTTATGATTATATGTTTAATACTGTAATTCTTAACAAAATTCGATAGAACTTAGATGTTTAGTATGATTTTAATAATTTACAAAAAACAACGAATCCTTTTTCATTTGACAAGAATAGAAGATTGAATTCCAGAAAAAAAAATCATTCATCGAACGCATATTTCGTATTGTGTAAAAGTCGATGTCTTCTCCAATGTGCAATGATTGAAGAGTTTGGAAAAGAGTTAGAACGCAAATTACTAAGGCAATAGGACGAATCAAAATTTAAGCCGTAGTCTAGTAGTTACTTAAAAGCTCAGATTGCAACGTTTGAGTAGAACCAAAACAGGTGCGTTTATCTGTGAGACGCACGAAAATTAGACAAGAATCTTCCACCTGGTTGCTCGCTTTTAAAAATAACTTGGTATAGAAAATTTTCATTTGAACTTAGCTTTGAAAAAGCTCTTTTGTTTTAAGTAAGTAATGAAATCCGAAAGAATAAGAGAAAACAAAATTTCAATCATTCAGGCAACTTAAGTGGGGGAAAATCCTTATTTTTTATTTTTTAATGTTATCGTATCAGCTGGAGGAATTGGATTCGCTTTCAGACGTTAAACAATTGGTAGATTTCCCACCCACCAGATAATTTTTTTTTCATTTGAAATAAAAAAAAACATTTTTAATGTACTGCACATTTTTGCTGTTTTTTTCAGATGTTAAACAATTGGTAATTTCCTCCTTTCCGTCCACAAATTTTTTTTCATTTGAAATTTAAAAATATTCTGTTTTAATGTGCTGCATACTTTTGCTGTTTTAAGATGGCGATGGTCTTTCAGGTGTTAAACAATTGGTAATTTCTTCCTTTCCGTCCACAAGATTAATTGTTTAATTTGCAATTAAAAAAAATCATTTTTAGCGTGCTGCATAATTTTGCTCTTTTAAGATGATGCCCTTTCAGATGTTAAACAATTGGAGAATTTCTTTTTTCATTTGAAATTTTAAAAAAAATCGTCTTTAATGTGCTGCATATTTTTGCTGTTTTATAATGATGGTCTTTTACATGTTATATAATTGGTAATTTCATTTTTTTCACCCACAAAATTAATCTTTTCATTTGAAATTTAAAAAAAGAATGATTTTAATGTGCTGCATACTTTTGCTGTTTTGACATGATGATGGCCTTTCAGGTGTTAAACAATTGGTAATTTCTTCCTTTATGCCTACAAAATTATTTTTTTAATTAAAAATTTAAAAAAAAACCCTTTTAATGTGCTGCATAATTTTGCTGTTTTAAGATAATGTCCTTTCAGACGCTAAACAATTGGTAAATTCTTCCTTTTTTCATTCGAAATTTTTAAAAATTTCGTTTTTAATGTGCTGCATATTTTTGCTGTTTTAAAATGATGGTAATTCTGATGTCATACAATTGGTAATTTCATTTTTTCCGCCCACAAAATTAATCTTTTCATTTCAAATTTTTAAAAATCGATTTTAATGTGCTGCATACGTTTGCTGTTTTAAGATGTGATGGTCTTTCAGCAGTTGAACAGCAGTTAATTTCTTCCTTTCTGTCCACAAGATTAATTTTTTAATTTAAAATTTAAAAAAAAATCCCTTTTAACTTGCTGCATAATTATGCTGTTTTAAGATGATGCTTTTTCAGATGTTAAACAATTGGTAAATTCCTCCTTTTTTCATTTAAAATTTAATTTTTTTTTAATGGGTTGCATATTTTTGCTGTTTTAAGTTGATAGTCTTTCAGATGTTAAACAATCAATTGGTAATTTCATTTTTTTCCCCCACATGATAATATTTTTTCATTTGAAATTTAAAAAAATCCTTTTAATGCACACTTTTGTTGTTTTAAGACGCACTATGTTTTTTCAGAGGTTAAAAAATAGGAATTTCTTATTTTCCTACCTACCAGATAATTTTTTGTTCATTTGAAATTCAAAACATTTAGCTTGCAATGTGAAGCACCCTTTTCCTGTTTTAAGATGATGTTACTTCAGATGTTAATTAATTGTTAATTTCTTTGTTTTCGCCCATTAGATTGATTTTATTTTCATTTGAAATTTTAAAAATTTCGTGCATTTTCGTGTGTTTCACACTTTTTCTGTTTTTAGAATGGGTATTCATATTTTTATTTATTCTTTATAATAATATGGAGATCAAGTTGAAGTGAAAACTTTTATCTGTTATTTGACCTTAAATTCATAAAACTGTTTTTGTTGCAGTCAATCAAGATTTCTTCAAAGATTCAAAAAGAAGTTATGGAAACACTTCCCAGTTTCAAAAGACGACATTTAACTGTATCCAATGCACAAAAAATATTTATTTTCACTCACAGAGAGGTTTTGCAAGAATGTTTGAATAAACATTAAAGTGTACTCGAAGAAATAGAAAGGAAATCCATTGCACATTAAAACAGCTACGGATTCTTCGAAGTTTTTCTCTTTTTGCTAGAGAATCCTTTCTACCTTAACAGTAAGAATTATAACTTAAAATGTTATTCGAGACATCCTTACAGATTTTTTTCTTCTCCTCTTCAAGAAAAGGGGCTGAGTGTATTTTAGAATAAAGTAAGCAAAATGCATTTTTACTTTTATTTAAACCTTTTAGTTTACGTAGTTTGAATATAACAGAGATAAGATGCATAGATATTTTTGTTTATGATACTTTAAAATATTCCTTAAGAACCTTTTCAAACTTAAATTTTGTGAATCTCCTGCTTTTTAAAAAATATATACTTTTAGAATACAGTTACAATGATAAAAGCAAAATATAGTGGTCTTTTTTTTCTGTGGGGTTGGGCTATTGTCCAAAAGAAAAAAAAAACTTGTTATACATTATATCAAAATGCAGGGTAGTCCTGAAAACATTTCCTCGAATTTATGAGCGCTAATGGCTTATTAGTTCAACTAACCGGAAGGAAATTGCAGATATTGTAATTTAAAGGCATGCGTTCAATATTAAGTTGATTTAAAACTATAGAGCTCTCACTTTTACAGTTACAGAGAAAACAATTTGAAATTTTGGAACAGCAGTACCCAATTTTTCCCGGCGCAAATTGATGTCATTAGAAAGACCATAAGTGGTGTTGAAATGATTTGAGAATTTTTGGCAGAATAAAATATTTAGAAAGAAGATCATTGCATAGGACCAAC
>JAPMOR010085630.1:647696-704049 GCA_026543865.1 Argiope aurantia | reverse complement strand
GCAGAATAAAATATTTAGAAAGAAGATCATTGCATAGGACCAACAATACTAATGCATTTTGTATATTTTGATCATCTAGTTCATTATATTCGTCATTATTAATAACCTCCCACATACATTGCGTTGATATCTGTCATGGTGGGCACATTGGAAACTTATAACTCGAATATTTTCTCACTCTAATTTTGTGTTGTCATTGGTCTTTTACAATGATCTTTGTAAATGTTTTATCCTACCAATTTCAACTATGCACTCATGCATTGTTTCAATGGCATTTACGATATTTGAATCTACTGATCAATTTACCCAGGGGAAAAAAATTGAGTATTGCCATTAAAAAAATTTCGATTTTTTTATATTGAAACAACAATTTCGATTATGTTATTTTTCATTATACAATCATATTAAATTTCATTCTTTAATATTGTTATATTCCTTTATGTATTTATAAAAGTCACAAGACTGGCTGACTCTTTATGAAATCTTCCAGATAACGAAAGCAAGAAACTTCGGATATTAAGATAGAAATTTCAAATAGTTACATTTTGACAGTAAGGGTTCATAAAGAAAAGTTTTTTTCCCGTTCATAATTTCAATTTGTACTTGTAATTACAATATTTCTTTTTCAATTGTAATTCCAGACATTGTATAGAAATTAAATAAAAATGGTATATTAACTTAAAATGGAATATTTTAGAAATATTAAACTATTGTATCAATAAAAATTAAATTAAATCATTACGACTACGATTAATTATTCATCAACACTTTAATTCGAATCAAAATTGATCAAATGAAATAATTGTTATATAAATGCTAAAAAAAATTTCTCACTAAGATTTTTTTTTTATGATAACAGTTACAAATTCTTTTATAAATACAGTTACAAATTTTGAAATATTGATATATGTCTTTTCCTCAAATTTACAACTAGATTGGGCTTCTAATATTCTAACTGAACTGAATAAAGTAAACCTATGAACTTATAATTGAATTCTGAAATTTACAAATTATATAAACTTGTGGAAGTCAAAATTGTGGAAATTCTACTATGTCTAGAAAAGAAAGACTACCATTTAAAGTCTAATTAAAAACATGAAAGATATTAAATTAGCTCTTAACTGGAGAGGGTGGTCTCTCAGACGACTTAGGATGGACTTCGGTCACCCCTATTCTGTTTTTAGCCCAATCGAATGGATTGGCTCTTGTAGCTTCCTGCTTCGTGACCTTCACTACACGTATACTTTTTCAACCGGTTTCAGCGGATGTTTTTAAAAATATTTCAGTTATTTCTTTGCACGACGTCTGTGAGACCGCACCTCTTTTTTTAGTGTCCCAGTATTATACAATGCTTAACAGATAGCTCTAAAACTTCATCCCCGAAATATAATCTAACCTACTGATTCTCGTTATGAATTAGAGTTTTAGAGAATTTTAAATGAAGCAGAGAGTGATTTTAGTGATGACGATAATTGTACAGATGTTTTCGATGAAAGTTCGCATTCGACTGATTCTGATATGTGTCTGTTCAAAAATAATTAATTAATTTCTAAAATATATTATATACCAAGATAAATATCTACAGGATTTACGGGCTATGTTTTATATTAGTAGTTAACTTTTATGTTGAAAATGCCCTCGAAAACCATGTTACAAATGTTTACAATTTCCTGCGTAGAAACGATGCCGATTAAAAAAGAGCCAATTATACCCATTGTCATTTTTTTAAAAAAATTTTCATATTAGTGTTGAATTTTCCATTAAATTGTTTTCTATATACCTTTGCATAGTGGAAAAAATAAATTTGATTAAAAAAGTAAAAAGTAGTATGTTTTTTCCAGAATATTATTTGTTTTATCATGTAATTTGAGAAGAAAATGTATGTTACAACGCAATTACTTTTCTCAATGATCATATATTTTGAAAAGATTTCTAAAACATATTTATATATCAAGAAAAATATCTGCAGAATATATTGGTTGATTTTCATTCCAATACTATCATCAGAAAATTTAATTTCAGTGTAAAGAAAATGCTGTCTCGTAGACCGCACCTCCCCAGTAAACATTTGATTAATTGATTACAAATACCTTTATACGAACAGAAACGAATCGAATGAAATATTCAAACAATACGAAAATGTTTCAAATATATCTCTCTACAACGAGAATCTTAATTAAAATACGAATCATTTAGCTTAGAAGAAAAAACATAATTCTAAATTGCTTTTCATTCCAAAAAGAAAATAATTATGAAAGAAAATTTCAATATCTGATCATCTTATCAATGGAAACTTTTTTCTTTTTATTGATGACTGTGATAAACAAACGGAAATTATTTCTACCAAATCTTTTCATTTCTATTTGTAAAAGAATTTTTGCCATTTTTGATTTAATGAAATCCCGGACATGGAGGGCGATTTTAATCACTGGAATTTCATGCTCGATGACCCTCAATCACTCCTATGGAATGTGATTATTCCCTTCCCTAGGGGACGGTACAGTTATAATTACATTTTTGATTATCGTTATGGTAATTCAAATCCTTTCGTGAAAAAAAGAATCATTCCAATAATTAAAAGTATGTGGATTTTGTTCGAAAATCAATTATTAAAAACTCAAGTTATATCGGAATTCTCATGATTAAATTCTTACTTATCGATGCGATAATGTTTTCCTCCAAAGTGCGTCATATCCGACAAATGTACAGAATAGAGAATGACAGTAGGATTTAATAAAAATAATCATTGTGAGTTTTATTATATCTATTATTTTCAAGAAGCATTTTGATAATACCTTCGGCAACTATTATTGTTTATATGTAAATTCTGGCATGTTTACAAAGTTGACCTTCGAGTTTGGTTATGAATACCGTTAGCGGTTATGAGGTCACTCTTTGATAAATGGATTTCAAATCGTTGTGTAGGCAAAACTCATTTAATTCAAAATTTATATAAAAAATTAACATAAATTAAATATTAAAATTTTTAAATAAATATTAAAAATGTAAACATAATTTAAAATGGTTTTTAAATCAAAAAGAACAAAGGAGAATTTCTTATTGAATATTTTTAATAAAAAATAGATAATTAGCACTTAAAAGTAATAGTAAATTTTATAAATAAAGTAATAACAATTAAAATAAAAATTATAACAATTTTCAGAAAATAATTTCTTTAAATAATACAAGGGGCGTTCAAATGAAAAGGTACGAAACGACGCTGTGGGAATAAATTAAAACTATATTCAAAGTATACACCATAGGCCTGATCACAACGATTTCATTGATTAATGAACCGAAGGATTCCTTGTTCCCAGAATTCCTGTGGCCCTGACGAGACCCAGTTCTTCACAAGGTCCTTGAGTTCGTCGTCCGAGTTGAAACGCTTCCATTCCAGATGTTTTTTCAGCGGGCCAAACAAATAAAAATCGCAGGGAGACATGTCCGGGCTGTAGGACGGATTATCACGCTGCTCTCACTTGAACTTGGCCAGTTCCGTGTGTGTGGCCATGTAGACGTGTGGGCACGCGTTATCATGGATCAGAACCACACCCTCCGTGAGTAACGCCGGTCTTTTGTTCTTGATGGATCTGTGTAGTCTTTGGAGTGTCTCACAGTAACACATCAGAGTTAATAGTTCTTCTGTGCTCGAGGAATTCAACAAGTAGCGGACCTTGGACGGTGAACTCAAGAACGCTGTGAAGGACTGGGTCACGTTCACAGGAATTCTGAGAACAAGGAATCCTCCTCTCGGTAATCAATGGGATCGTTGTGATCAGGACTACGGTGTATGCTTTGAATAAAGTCTTCATTTATACTCACAGTGTAATTTTGTACCTTTTGATTTGAACACCCCTTGTACAAAAGCATCACAAGACCTCTTTTAAATGAAAAACTAAGATCATTCTTCTAAAATGGGATTGATAGCCTTGTAAATCAGTAGCAATTTGCCATGCAGAAAAATGGAGATTATATTTGCGTTTAATGAAGTTACATTGTTTAAATTTCATTTGTTTGAAAGTTATAAGTGTAGCAAGAAAGAATGTACAGAATTCTGACATTTTCATCTTCCTTTAGAAAGCTTAAATTTACGAATTAACGGATGATATATTAATTTACTTAGGTGGTAATTTTGAAAATGGTAATATATTTAGATATAGTTATTTCTGAGAATTTTTTTTACTTTCATGCAACTATTGACCTCTCCACTCCAAATAAAGCGATCCATTTTCATATAAAGTGAAATTTGCTTATATAAACTGAACCGAATAAAATGAATTTGACTTATATAAAGCTATCCACTTTAATTTTGTCTTTTTGAAGTGAAATTTGCTCATATAAATCGAAATACATGCAAAATATATAAACTGAATCTGAACTGTCTAAGACAAAAGAAACAGAAAATATTTCAATCACAAACCCCCTAAATTATTCTTCCATTTTTCTTCAGAAAGCTGTTAAGTTCCCAGACGTATCTGGTAAATAATACTATGAAGTAATGTGTATGCATTTGCGTCCATTCAAATATTGACCACCGTAGTCTAATGCTTTGTTCATCGTCGACCAAAAGAAAATGTCGATTAATTCTATGAAATAGATTTCTAATGTTTCTTAGTAATGGAAGTCAGAAACCTTATTAATGTTAGTGCTGCAATTGGACAAAATAGGCTTTTAAAGTCATTATGCTCTTTGAATTTGATGGAGTTCATTGGCGCTAAAACCATTTCTGATAATGCAGCGCCAATCGTAAGGTTTATCCAAATATATCGTTTATAAAAAGGCGTATGGTCATATTTTAAAAGGTTAATTAAAAATTCTATTCAATGTTACAAATATTCTATTCTGGATTTAAAAAAAAAACTGTTGTATAGGTTTTGAAACATTAAAACAGAATGAACAATACTCATATAAGATAGAAGAAACCAATCATATTTAAAAAATGAAAAAGATTCAGATGATGCACTTTATGAGCAATTTCTTTTAAAATAATATAAGAAGAATGAGAACACTGAATTCGTTGAGAATTAAAACTTGGGCACTCTATAAGAAAGTGCCGAACTGTTACTAGGCATTGGAATATTGAGTATTGAGGGACGGATTCCCCCATCAACAAATGCTTATGCGTAAATTTAATATGGTCAATTTCTTTGAATTAGAAACAAATTGATTTGATCACTTTTTCATTTCCTCTAAAAAAAATGTCTATTAGAATTTAGGAAACAGATATTTTTTTTTTAATGTTTTGACAAATACCTATCAACATATGAATGCCTAGAACTTTTTTCGAAAACAGTTCTAGGTCAGTCAGATATTAGAAAATTCGGAATTTGAAACATAAAATGTACAGCTTGAAAATTTACTGAACAATGAATCATCATATTATTTATCAAGAATTAAATGAATTTTGATTTGTAAATTTGAACATAAGGGAGTTTCACATAAAAGTAAAATAGCATTAACGCTTTACAATCTAAGAATTCACGCCTTTGAACGAACTGATGTATTTTCCATCTGAGCATATTCTTAGACTTCTTACTCGTTTCAAATGAATAAAATTTAAATGATTTAAATTTTTAGTAAAATTCAGAAACAGTAACTTGTAAGAAGGTTTAATTTCCAGCCAGAACGTAAAGTCTGATATAAGTAATGCAGCTAGCTTATCAGCTCTTTTTTACAAGAATAATTATTATTTCCTCCAAAAATATTCCAGAATCTTGGGGATAGCTTTCCTCATAGAGTAGCATTTGTCATAACAGCTGTTAGATGATCCCGCCTCATATCAGTATTTAATATATCCGGATCTTTCAATTTTATTGTAGATGAAGTTGCATAACATTTGAAATCATTTTTGAACAAACGATAATTAATAACATCATATTTTCTTTCTTTTTTAAGATGCCTATGTCAGTGAAGTATGCGTTATAAATATCAAGATATATTTTATATATTTCTAACTTTTCATAGAATTCAATATAACCATTCAAAGATTCAGATTTAAATTATATAGACTCAGAATATGATATAGAAATGATATAGAAAAAATTATTGCTCTTTGAAAATAACTGTACAGAAATTCAGCTCTTTATAACATAAATACCTTTCTAACTGTTGCTAATACTACACAGGAAATTTTATCCCAATTGCCCTGTATACAAAATCTGGCTTTGAAATTTTAAAAAGAACATATTCAATATTTCGTGAATGTGTAATTATAATTATTTTACTAAAAATACTCCTATTTCCTCAAATATTTACTAGTCATTTCAGAATTCCAGATCAAGTTTCAATGATGTTTTGCAAGTATTCTGTTAATTTCATTTCATGCAATTGAAATCTTTATAGAAAAATTAGGGATTTAAAAAACATCTTGCCTATTTTCACGAACATACTTGTTATATTTACAAAAGTGTATGAAAGAATTGATCAAAGTGAATAAAAATTAATATTTGCTTTCTGTGCTATAGGGTAAGTTAAAACCCTTTCCTTAATCATAAATTTCTGGTTGGTCATCTAAATGATTTTATGACCGAATTTTCTTATAAAATGTAAGTGAATTTTATGCAGTCAAAGATAGTTCATAATTTTTCTGAAGAAGAAACCATTTCTGAAGAAAAAGCAAACCTAATCATTTCCACATGATTAAGAGTATAAAAAAATAAAAAATTGGCTGAATCAAGCTTAAGATTTTATCTTATACAATGATGTTTCAGACAAAAGGTTCGAATATTTTTGATTTTTTTTCTTCTGGAGTTGTTTTAATAGAGAGCACAACACAGAGAAAACTGAAAGTTAATTCGATTTATTAACAGGATAATAAATGATCCCAAAATAAAAATGCAACACATATTGGCAATCACGAAGAATTGTTATCTCGAAACAAATCATTACAAAAAGTAATAAACAGCTAACTTTTCAATTTGTTCAGCATTACCGTTTGTTTTGTATTTATAAACCGTTCATTGGCAACAGCCTCTTGTAAACGATCTGAATGTTCTTAATTTTAATTTGAAATAGAAGTTCTGCTTAATTCTCTTTGTAAATATAGTTTACGTCTTTGATTGATTGAAATTTCATTGTTCTTTCTAAACAATTTCAATTTAATACTCTATAATTTTTATTGACAATCGCGTTAGAATATTACAAACTGCTTGGATTTATTGAAAAGAAAATTTCTAATCTATTTGAAAGCAAAGTAGTCAAAATTATCACGTAATAATATTGAAATATCAGGAAATATACAACTTGCATAAAACTTGTGGGATTCGACATTTATCATATTAAGCAACATTATAGATTAATTGTCTAGATTTATAAAGAAAATCTAGAGCTGTTAAGAGAATAATAGCATTTTCGGTTAACAGCTTTAAGCGAGACTATTAAGACTCATAGACAAGTAGAATAATAATTCGACGGTCTACCAATTAAGAGACAGGGAAGGGTGGTAAATTTTCTATATGCAGCTATATCAGCAAATATCCAAATGCTCTCGAATTCTTTTACACTTCTTGCAGTATATATTTGGGTATCAAAATTTGAATATTCCTAATGAATGATGTGTTAATTAGCATCTAAATATTTAAAATAATTGTAAAAAATTAAGGAAATAGTTCTCTAGCACCAATCATTGGACCAATTTCACCAATTTTTATCCTGTATGGAATCTTCTGATTCTTAGATATTAACGATTAACAGTTCCTATTCCAGTTTCCATTTTAAAAAGAAATCTCAAATGTATTATTTATCATTGTTTTTCGTGAAGAATATTGACAAAGTTCTGTCACTGTACAGATTTCGGAAATGCACTATTTAAATCATATTATATCTTAATAAATGCAATGAAAAGGATCTATAAAAGCACAATTATTGTATTTAAAAATCGTTTTTTTCTTTTAATATTTTTTACCTTCTATCAAATGTTATAGTATTATTGAATCTTGAAGTTATTTTTTCTCCGTTTTATTTCTAGGCACATTTCTCTATAAAGTCAAAGTTTATTAAATTAGGTGATACATGTTCAAAATAGCAAAACGACGTGTTTTTTGATGATAACATACAGGAGTGTGAAATTTAAAAATTGAGATATTCATAAACATAGAAGTAAGTAAAAAAAAATCAATTGCAATATTCCACTTACGCAAATGCGTAGAAATAACTAAATGTGACTAAAAAGTTTCTGTTCAATTGGCACTCGAAGAAATATTTTCAAATTCCAAATTTCAAATATATAGTTGCTGAGAGATCATCAATGAGAATTTAGAAAAGAAAATGCATTTATACTTCTGTGCACGTTTTTTTATATGAAATCATAAATATTCTTAATTAATAGAACGATTATACACTAGTGTGCAAAACTTAAACAACTGTTCTGATTTTTCGGCAATTCTGCAAAAAGTAAACTAGACATGAAATTCGTATTAGATAGGTGCAATGGAGTATTCGAAGGAAGTAAAAAACTTAATAGAAAAAAAATGAAGAAAAAGAAGAATAGAAGTAGACATTAAGCAATGGAACAGAAAAAATACTTTATTGTTACGATAACGATGGTAAAAATCAATGTGTGAACGAGAAGGAGAATAACAAAAGAATATCCATATGTTAAGGATATAGCCTGTCCTAATTGCGATGGTCGCATGGTATTCTGTGCTCAATGTCAAAATAATATTATCCAGTAATTCTTGAGGAAAGAGCTTACATTCTTCAATGAGCATCAATATCAATTGTTTGTTCATCTCCGATTTATAAATCATATAACAGAAATCTTCTTAAAGTATCCAAAATATGTACATTTGGATTTAAAATAGGAGAGAATGCTTGCCAATCCATTTGATATATACCTTCATTTTTCATTAGCTCCTGCAGGGCAGGAGATCTCTGTAGCCTCTGTCGTCATTGCCCATAAGCAGAAAGTCTTGACCAGTAGTATCTCGGTGCAGACATATATGGAGACAAATTACATCACAAAAACGATTTGTGAATGCTGTGACTCTGTTGAAAATAAGAAGCTCCGCTCTTACTTTGATTATTATGCTTCTCTACACAAGCACACCGTGACTACTAAAACAATCTTTTTTACTGATGTTAGTAGAGTGAAAACATGTCACTATCTCATCAGCAAGTGAAAACATGTCACTCAATATTCATTTATGATATTAAAACAACTCTTATTTATAAAGAGAGCATGATTTAATTGAAGAAATATCCAAATTTTTGTTTAGTTACACCAATATAAACAATGGCGTCAGTGATCATGCAGCTGCCTAAATGTTGGATGAATAGATGCTTTTAAGCAATTTTCTGGCCACAGTACACCAGAACATCTGAAGTTCGATTTTAATACGAAAATTCCGAGCAATATCACCTGATGTCAGCGTTGTCCTCTATAGTTCTATCCTCTGTAATTCTTTCCCGTTCACAACCAACCTTCCATAGAGTTGTATCTGCATTCCGGGACGCTTTTCAAGTGTTTGAAACAAAACTTCGACAATGAATTTGGAACTGACAAAACTACGTCTTTTTTTCAAATTTTCAGATCATTTGACCTCATGTAAGAGTTTCTTGTTGAAATAGTTTTTGCAGCTATTTTAAATTAACGATATCACATTGTCCTAAAATGTGATTTTTGTCCTCCCTTTTAAGTTGCACTGCATGCGCGAGCTGACTATGTATTTTGCGAGTCCTCATGTCATCATATATGCATGTTTCCTCACGTAACATCAAGGTCCTGATTTGCATTTTCATTTCAATAATCTTAAACAGCGGTTTTCTATAATTTCGTAATTTTTGATAAAAATTACTTTGTTCCTTAAGCTTTGCTGACTAGCATATATTATGAAAGCTCTGAATGAAGCAAAATTCCCATTTCTATGAAAAGAAAGAAAAATAAGTTTTCTAATAATTTTGGAATTCAGAAACAATATCTTCCCCAAAGCCATTCTTTATTCATGAAAAACACTGATATACACGAAATGGGCTGTGATTTCATCACACGAGAGTAACAGAAATCGATTTCAAGTAAGAAATTCACATTTTCAGTTGAGCGACTCCAAGCTAAGAAACTAAAATAGGAACTACCAACATTTGCATGGGAGCAAAAATTCTTCCCCAGAGGCAAGGGTTATGCGCACAAACACATTACCATTTTCTGAATTTCTGTCCCTAATAATAGGGCTGTGAACTTAACAGCATTCTGAAAGAGCGCGAATGTGTATTTTAGGAGCTTTTATGTTCCTGAAGGTTTGGGGCTTATAACGCACTTTCGCTTGGAAAATATTCCTACTGTAAAGGCCCGGAATTCAGATGGGAAACTCTTGCCGCTATTGGCATTTCTTTTGTCTTAAAGGACACTTCACCTTCAAGCGTGATTTTGACTATTGACAGGAGGATATTTGTAAGTAATTTTATGTACTTAGGTTTCAGAAACTTTTATATAAAATGTGAACGAACTTTTAGCGTGTTTGATAATTATTATTTGCATTTCTTATTGTTAATTCATTCGATTGTGTGTAAAAAGCCGATAAAAAATTTTAAAAAAAGTCAGACAATTCTTTCTCCAAGATTATTTGAGAATATGGTCGATTAGCAATATCATCTATCTAGCAATTCTGTGAAGAGAAAGAAACAAATGAATTTTGGACAACTAATAAATATTTCTAATTCTGCTTTACATCTGGTATTAAATGCGGTATTGTCTAAATGAAAAGAAAATTAAATATTTCATTATGTTGCGAAATATTCAGTTATTTCTTCCATTTCTAAAATTTTCAAAATTTAGATAGAAGATTTTCTTGTTAAGGAACGATATGTGAATGTGATTCGTAAAACTGTAATAATCATAAGGAGTTCTCCCAGTTTTAAAAGGCCAATTTCAATCACTATCCCGTATTTCGATTTTAACTCTACGGAGACAAAATTAAGGGAAATCGTCTTTTACATTTATTTAAATAAGAAGTTAAATGCGATTAACGATAAAACCAGTGCTGCAAGTATAGAGAGAATCCTACACGGTTATTTATA
Source organism: Argiope aurantia (assembly GCA_026543865.1). Lineage (NCBI taxonomy): Eukaryota > Metazoa > Arthropoda > Arachnida > Araneae > Araneidae > Argiope > Argiope aurantia. Next base: position 693,036 of record JAPMOR010085630.1, on the reverse strand, counting down.
AAACTGAACCTCATTTTCTTCAAATTTTGAAAAAACAATGACTGATTTAAAATCACAGAATGAAGCCTAATGAGTGGGGCATATTATGAAGAAAGATAAATTAGATTGGCCAACATTTGCATAAGAAAAAGCATTCATCTCTTAAGACTAAGATAGACACAGACAACATTGTCGTCCTCTAAATTTCCTCAAAAGTAACGGAAATGTGAACTTAACATCAATTAATGGTGATGAGCATTTTGTAGCTCTTATGACCCTAAGGGCCATCATTGTCACTAACATTCCTCTTGAAAATTATTAGGGTTCAGAGCAGAGTCGAACTTTTAGTGACGAATGCCATTTATTTGTCTTAAAAGTTATTTTAGACAGATATGATTTCGAATTGTAACTGGAAGGTAAATATGTCTAGACAGTTTCATCTATTAATGATAATTAATTCAAAGAGACAATTTTTATCATTTACACTAAACATTTTGCATAATTGTAATTGCATTTATGCTTTAAAGCAATAAGAGCTATTTAAGAGTTAATGATTTTTCAGCAGCTTTCATCATGTGTACAGAAATATTTCCGTAATTCTCAAAATTCCTGTTCTTTGTAGATATCATGGATGGTTAGAAAATAATGCTTATATTATATAGGAAAAACAAACAAGTCAAAAACTAGCGAGCGGAGCATAACTACGTTGTGCTTTTCTCTATTTGCCATCAGGTTAAGGTTCGAAACCACATCTAAATCAATTTGTTTGTAGCTTCAGACGCAAGTGAATATTCTAAGATGTCGCATCGGTTAAAAATTCCTTTTGTTCAGTTCTTTTTAAACTTAAAAGATCAATTATAAAATCATTCGTTTTTGCTATATGCATTCTTGGATGAATAATGGTAAAAGTTTTTCTGATTTCACTAGCTTAAATAAGGCCAAAGAGAGATTAATGACAACCCATATCCTGGCAATTTAAATTTGGCCTTTTCCACGTGATTGATTGTAATTATTGATGGAGTACCTGAAGATCGGTCAATAAAACAAGTATATTCAGTACTCTATGTTAACGAAAAAAGAAAAGGAATTAAATATGTAGGAAAACTAATCATGCCTATTCCACCAGGATAAAACTTAAACCATTAATTCTTGCCTGTAAAGATGTTTTTGGCCAATATTGGGCTCACCATCTGAGAATATCAAGTTTTTTCATCTCATATTGCCTCAACTGATTTGCTTTGATTCCCTATGAACAAATAAGTAGGCACTAAAAAGCAACTAGATTTGAAATTGCTGATGCAGTGAAAGAAAAAGTGACCATACGAATCTGTAATAATATTTCCCTGCTCATTTTTGTCTCATTGTTAAGAAAATAAATTTATAGATAGCTCTAACGGATGCCGAATGGATGTCGGGTTAATGATAACTGCGTTGGAGAATTTGGCAACATAAATGAAGGTTCTTTATTAAATGGAAATCTTGTACATCTCTGTTAAAAAGTAGTAGCTGTCATATTTTGGCACGTAAAGTAACTAAGCAACGGTGAATGGTGAATATACCAGAAATAATAGTTGGGCAAATTCTCTCTAGAAATTTGATCTACAAGTTCTAACTGAGCACTTTGTGCTGTTGCGGTTATTTAAAAATGGCTTGCTGCTTATGTGTTTTTGATTTCTTCAAGTGCTTTTCATGAGAACACTTCGGCTCTATTTTATCACCAGTGATTTCTTGTGGAATAAAGTATCGTTCCCTATTTTTAGGTTTATTGAAATTTTCATCGTTCAATCGCCAGACAGATTTTCCATGATACAGCCGGAAATTCCAAAGGGGTTTCTAAAAATTATCTAAAATTTTATATAGCAATTTGGGATCGAAGATGAAGGTAGATTAAAGGTGTAGATATTAAAACTTTAAAAAGGCATGTAATAATAAAATGTTTGAAAGCATTAATACAAGTGCTTATTAGTCCCACTTTATATTAATTCAATCAAGCAATTGCTTGCCCTTATTTCTCATTTAATTCATAAAAATTAAAAGAGCCAGAAATTGTTGATATATTCATATTTAACTGATAATAATTAATGCAAGCGACAGTAAAGTATAATATTTTCTTAGAATACAATTATTTCACGATAAAATAATAAACCACTTTCATTCGAATTAAACAGAGTTCTAACGAATAGAATCGATTATTCTAAAAGCAAAAATTTGATATCATCTGCTACTCAGGTACTAAAGGTTATTAATTAGATTAAATTTACCCTGAGAGGCGATAAAATATCTTGAATCCTTAGATTTTCATTACATTGTAAGTATTCAAAATTTCTTTAGAATATTATGTATAAAAAAATATTATGTTTTCTTGTTGAAAGAGTATGAAGCAGAAGAAATTGAATTTGATGCTATTATTTTCATTTTCTCATCAGAAGAGCTATAATCTGCATTGAAAATCATTGACGCTGAGAAGAGTTGTACTTATGCTGCATGCATTTTTTTTAAAGAGTAAATCACGAAGCATAAGAATTTTGAATGCAGAATATAAAATTGTTGATAAAATATTGCAAAAAGAATTATTTATTTCGTTCCATAGATAATAAGAAACACAAAATTTGAAATATCTAAAATTGCTTTTATATTTCAATGAATAATCTGCTCAGAAGCCAATTAGAACCCTAAGAAGCATTCGGACGTAAAGAACTATGATTTTATCACAACGAAGCAATCAACTTTATGTAACCAAACGATATTTTATGCAAAGAGATTGCTTGAAAATTATCTTTAAAGTTAAACGACCAATAAATTTTGCAAGAGGTCAAAATTCTTTTACCAAAAAATAGGACAAGCCTACACATTTCGAATATTATAAGCTCAGGAATTTCACAATTTTCTGAATATTGGATTTGTACTTTAAGAGCCTTATGATCTCCGAAGTCTTCGAATCTGAAATGATTCTTTCGCTCAAAAAGTAATCAATCTGGGAATAGTATTCTCTAACTCTTGAAAGCGATTGTTACTTCTTTGAGCGAGAATCATTTAGGATTTAGATGACTAAGACATCGAAGTTAATTTCACAGTTAGGTTCTTTCATGCGATTATTTTTAATATTTGTAATTTATTATTTTCTTATATACTTTCGCATATAGCCTTTAGGAAGTGGAAAACTTCTAAAGAGATTTTGTGCTCCCATTTCATATCTAATATAATATTTTCTTAGTTCTCATGACTTATGATGGTTTTCATGCGTCATCTCAGTCACAAATGCCTTTACAAATTATTTGCATCAAAAGAATAGAATAGAACATATAGCTCATTAACAAGACAATTAGAGAAAAAAAATCCAAAAACAAAACATTTTCAAGTAATAACAAATAAAGACAAGTTTAGTTATATTAAAGTCCTGTTTTAAAGCAATACTATGGCTATTTTGGGACAGACTTCTTAATTTTGAGACGAGGTCTTATGACGAGGGCGACACCTGAACTGGCACCCACTACCGAAACTTTTAAATCTCTTCAGAGGAAAGACATTTAGCCTCGACGGATGCACCAGATTCGCTTACTGGGATGAAACCGTGTCCCGACCTCTTTCCAAATCAACTGTCGTTGGGAATCGCTTGTAACATCACGGAAAGAGACCGTTTCGGTGGTCCTGGAGTTGTCGTCTGGGGAGGCATTATGATGAACGAGCGGACTGAACTCCACGATTTCGACAGAGGTTCTGTAACTGGAGATCGCTATTGTCAGGAGGTGATCCTTCCCCATGTGCGTCTGTTCCGAGGTGCCATTGGATCAGACTTCGTTTTTATGGATGACAATGCACGGCCACACAGGACTCATGCTGTTGAGGAGCTCCTGTAAAGTGAAGATATCACTCGAATGGATTGGCCGGCGTGCTCCCCTGATTTAATTCCGATAGAACATGTGTTTGATGCTTTGGGGAGACGCCTTGCGGCACGATTACATCCTCCTGGGAACACCCAACAACTTAAACAGATGCTGATTGAGGAATGGGCACTCTTACCTCAAGAACTGTTGGACAATCTGGTGCTGAGTATGGGGAGACGGTGCGAAGCAACCATTGCAGTAAGGGGAGGGCATATCCCATACTAAAGAACATCTGCTTGCTGTTCTTCCTCTTGGACAGACAATCATGTGTAACGATACTATGAGTTCAATAAAGACTTTTTTTGTTTGATTCCATACTGCATGTATTGTATTCATTTCTGCGCAACTATGCTTTCGTCATTCTTTCAGAACAAAATGCTGTATCTCATTTCTGAATTTCATGTCTCTCAGATGATTTCTCGTGAAGTTATGGCAAAAAACATACCTGTTGCTTAAGTTTTGCACACCAGTGTATTTAACAGTTCTTACTAAAATACAAAATGGTGAATGGTGTCATTATCTAGGGGTCATGGTATTTCATAAGAAATAATTGATGCAATTGAGTCCATGATTTGAATGACTGATTCTTTTGTTTTCCTCATTTATTTTATATATACTAATAACTAAAATACATTTTAATCTCAAAAATAAATTTTTCATGAATTATCCGACAATCAGAATCTGACTTAACCCCGAATAATACGGATAATTGGAATTTTATTACACAAAAGATTATGAAAACTAATCATAATTTGTGTCACTATTATGAAATGTTAAATAAGGCTTTACAATATGCAATTTTAAATATCATAATTTTTTTTAAAATTATACTGTTGTTGTTGTTACTTATGGCACTTCACAAGCCCGCTGACAGACATGTCAACGTTTTAAGCCGAGTGAGCGTCTCTTGTTTTTTCAGTAGCGCCAACTAGGACCAAGAGTACGACTTAGCTACTTCATGCGTCACATTCGCTTGCACAATCCCTCTTTACAGGGGGGCACATTCATACACCTCACAGATCGAACACAGAACAATCATGCCCGAACCGTGACTCGAACCCAGGACGCCCAGATCACGGGGAAGACGTGCTACCCCTATGGCAAGATGCAGGCAAAATGTATACTAAGGATCGTAAATTATTATCTGCAGAGAACTATACAGAATTCGTTATAGAAGAAATATAACTTCCAAATAACTTAAACTGCGTCCGAAAAATAAGAATTTAACATTTTTATGTGAATAAATAAAATAAAAAATTATTTCTGCAAATTAATAGTTGTGGAAATCAGTTAGAACTCATCGTCGACTATCTTATAGTTTCAAAACCACATTCCTTATCATAGAATGTTGTTTTAAATTTAAAATCAATGATGCTTCGGCCATTACGTTTAACGCCCACACATTGGCAAAAAATTAAAAGCGTGCAAAGGAGAAAATAGAATATGGAAGTTCGTCAAACTCTCAAATTCGAATTTTTTGACAATTACATTACTTTCTCTTTATATATTTCGTGTACGAGAAAGTAAAAATCATCTCCCTGAGGCAAAGCAGTCAGATATTTTACTTTTCTCGGATTTTCCTTCAAAAATTGTAGAACCATGAATTTAAAAGTTTATTGAAGGTGAATATATATGTATTTCAAGTGTTTTCATGATCTCCGAAACCTTCGGAACTGGAACGATTTTCTCAATTGGAAAATATGATTGCCTGGAATAGAGTTTGGGAACTCTTGGTAGTGATTGAATTTTTTTTCCTTAAATGTTATTTTAGGTATTATTTTATTCATTTATATCAATATTTCAAAGTTTTAAAGACATTTCTGTAAACGTTTCGTTGTACTTAACTATTTTTCATATATGATGTCAAACAATGCCAAATTTAGAATAATATAGGAATGAATTTTTTTTAAAAATCTTCCTGGAATGATCCTTTCAAAACATGTTGAAAATATTTTCAGATTCATTGTTGTCAAAATTTCCTTGTTATTATTTACCAAACCACTCATAAACGATATTTAGATATATTTTTCCGTTACCTATATTTCCTTTATTATTTGCAAAATGAAACCCCTCATAAATGATTTTTATAGATGTTTTTCCATTGTCCTGATCTCATTCTTTATTATTTGTACAATGAAATCAATCAAATGATATTTATAGATTTTTTTTTGTTGACCAAATTTCTTTGTTTATTACTTGCGCAGTGAAAACGAACCTGAACGTTATTTACAGATATTTTTCTACTGTCGAAATTTCTTTGTTTATCATTTACACAACGAAAATAGACACAACTGGAAAATATAGTATTTGGTTATAGTATGATAGACAAGGTATTACGGCTATTGCTGCCAATATGACCACCTGGAGGATTTAGTGTGCAGTGTTCAAAATTTTTATCAAATCAAAAAGACAAGTGATTTTTCCTAAAGTCTTCTCATAAATTCCTTAATAAATATTTTTATTCCCCTCTGCTTAATTCAGATATTGTGAAAATGCTGTTTTATTTTTCTGCACATGAGAATGTATGCTTCATAATGCGGTGGGGTAAAAAAGCTACGATGCATTTTGGGCTTATTGAAACAGAAATTGGACACATCAATAATAACATCGCAAACCAAATTTTATTTGTTGTGCTGATTCTGTTATGTTTTTGCATTTACATGCCTGCTAATGTATAGATTAACAAACGGTCAGTGGTTCAAAATTCGGCTTAGATCTGAATATTAGATTTCGAATTCCTGCACAAAATTTCATTTATTCAAGTCATTGTGTATTTGGGTTATCGCTTTATATGCATGAAACAGACAGTCAATTCTTTGAAAGATTTGGCTCAAAATTTGTTAAGTGCCTGCAATTCGATGATAAAAATGAATATCAAATATTATTTACAAATTTGGTTATTATTTTCAAATATAATTAAAAATTTGGTGCAAAATTCGATAGAATCTGCATTTTTTGATGCGAAGTCTCTGTGCCAAATTTTATTCATTCAGCCTTTTATGTTTTGTAATAATTGTGATCACTTATACTTGGACAACTTAACCGACAGAATGAATTGCTTTCAAAATTTGATAGAAAGCTAACATTTTGATGCATATAACCACTAGTATGTCTAGCTTCAAGTGCCTTTGAGTGAACATATTCATAGACAAATAAATATAATTGAAAAAATATGTTTTTAAGGAATCGGAGGTATTTTAAGGATCGGAGGTTTCTCAAAATTTCGAGTTCGAAGTTTCGGATGACATAACGTGTTTCTTTATAATCTGCAGCGTATATACTACGTAAAGTAAATGGCTATGTTCAAAAGGAAACTAAAAAGATAATAAAAAAATTGCGGAGCTTGTAGCATAAATTTTGCGTTGAAAAAAGTCATATGTTTTTATTTAATTTCCAGAGCTGTTTTATACACAGAAAGATTTTACTTAGAGGAGCCTTCATAGTTTGATTTTTTGATTTTATTATTTTTTCGCATAATTATTGAATAGAGGAAACGCAACTTACTATTGGATATTCGATAGGTATTTTTTCAGCACTCTTTAAAAATAAGCGGTTAACTTTCTTAAAAAAATTTTGATTGATATATGAATCAATCAAAAGAAATTTCTTTAAATCCTCTATCGAAAAATAAAATCTTTAGTATTTCATGCGCATTGTTGTTTCTTCAAAACTCGAGAACTTTTTGCAAAGCACCTATTCTTATTGAGTTTTTTTTAACAATTTTTTCTATATTTTGTGATCATTTGAGTTTTTTAGAGCATTTAGGAAAACTTCAGCTTAATTTTTTATTCATTTCGAATTATGTCAAATAGAAATACTCAATTTTACTTTAAAATGTTTCTTTATCAGTTTCTTCGCTTAATTGAAATGACTCTCTGTAGAAATGTCTTTAATAAAAATAAAAAAAAGTCTCTGAATCATCTTCGTTGGCCATAAAGCTTTTAAAAAGTTTTCAATGGAACTTTAAATTTGAAAGTGTAAGCAAAATTCTTCCAAAAATATAAAGGATTTTAATAATTATGCGTTTTCCATTTTACATCCATTGCTAAAACAATCCCAGTTTTTAAGTGCATAGTCCCTATTTCTATAAATAGCTTTTACTATCTCTACTAAAATATCAATGAATGTGTGTATGTCTGTGTATGTTAGCGCTCAACAAATGAGATCGTTTGACGTAGCCATTAAACTAAAAACTTCATTATACTTTTTAAAATGGAAATAAGTACCGCCAGTGATTTATTTTGAATTAAAAGTCAAGCGAGTTTTTTTCTTTTGTCCTAATTTTTAAAAATAGTGCAGTACAAAATTAATTTTCACACTACATTAAAATTTAAAATATTATATTTTCATTAATCTCAATTTTTTGCCATATAATTTAATATCTATTTTAATTAATTCTTAAAATTATCTTTAAATTTAAAATAATATGTTATAAAAAATTTTTTATTGTGAAAAAATAATGATTAATTTCTTAAAGAATTTCGATTTTCTAAAGAAAAAAAAAGCGCATAATAAACCGTTTTCTGAATTTTCAGTCAGTTATATTCTATAATTGAAATAAATTACTGCGAAATAAAGAAATGTGATCCAGAAATTCCTTTGGAATTTTGAAGATTATTTGCGTTCTTTGTAGATAATGTAAATAATGTTGTTCTCTATAAACTGGGATGTTCTTTTTTATTTCCTCGTATAAGTATACAAGGAAAAAGTATAGGTACTTAACAATCATCAAACAAAAGTATCATAACAATCATAACAAAATTTGAATTAGAGATTACGCCAAATTTTTAATTTAAAGTCTTCCCCGAGTTTCAATAATAAATTATGTCAGTTTGAGAACGCAATAACTCAAAAACGCTTTCCGTTAGGTGGATGCAATTCGTTGACTATTCTAAATTTGTAGATTATATCAAATTTTGAACGATATCCATTCAAAGAAAATCGATCTTTTTATTAGTCCGAATATAACTTAGCAATAAACGAAAAAACGAAGAGATCTAGATGGATAAAATTTTGTACACAGATTTAACAATTAAATGTATAAATGTGTCAATTTTAGAACTAGATCCGTCAAGAAGTGGGTTGTATTTCGATCCGTACTTTCACAAGTACAGATCGACTTTTTATAATAACTCCATAATATTTACATACAGTAAATCAAAAACGTTTTTGGGATTATCGATATTATAATTAATATATGAAACGACTAGTCGATCTGAAAAATAGTATCATATTTCGTCTTTTAGGGCCTATTTTAATTCTTTCAGAAATATAATACGACAGCAATAAGTTTGGAATACGGAGTGATTTTGGACTATAGAGTATTAAAATTTATCCATGTTTGCTGTAACCGAAAAGATGAATGAAAATATTCCATGTCTTTAGTTCAAAATTACCTGGTTTCATTTAATAGATATATCGGTTATCTGAACTTACTAAAATTTAATAATATCTGATCAAACGTTCCATTTTTCCATTAGATAATCATGTCACCCAGATCAGATTTGGTTATTAATCGATTATTTAGCTTAGATAAGGTTATTAAGCGGTTTAATCTGACAAGAATTATTGCGTGTTAAAAGTTTGTAAAATCTTAACATTTTCCGTGAATAATCGTTTTATAATGGTGAAGGTATGGTTTCAGTAAATATAATACTCTTATCTTTTAATTTGTTCCTTGATATATTCTTGAATGAAATTTGCAATGAAGTAAGATTTCATATTTCTACAAGAATCTTCCTAAATGTACATTGAAAAACATCCGACTTTCTGGATAACGGGAATAGATACTTTATTCCAAAATTATCCTTAAAAAAAATGTAATAAAAAACATTGGAAATGCACACAAAGAATATCACTTTCAGACCCTAAAAATACCTAAAAACCTAAGCGAGCTGAAAATCGCTGAAAACAATAGTAGTATAGGACAGTGAAAACATTTAGATAGCTCTCTCTGCGATGAATATTCCGAAGATCATTCCTCATGAGATTCTACTTATATAGTTCCCTCATATCATTATTATTCATATTCAACCATTTATATAAATTGCCGATAGGCCATGGAGTCGCACAGTCTTCCAGAAGAATTCACATATTTCGGTTCTTAATTCAGATATGATTATAATTCTTACATTTTCCAGAACTTTCATTTTGAATGTGAAAATTGCGAAATTACCTATTGTTCTAGAAGATTCTCGCCATGGTCGAGTTCATTATTCTGCCATTAATACAACGCTCGTTAAGAATCTTTGTAGAGCTTTTTTTTAGGTTATTGGAGTAACATGGCAGGACAGTTGTACTACAGATTCGTAACGCTGTGCATTGGAAATATAGATTTGATAACATGTACAGTGAAGACGAATTGAAACCAAGTCACATTTTAAAAGTGCATTTATCCGGTATTTGTTATTAGCAAAAATGATAGTTTTTGATATTATGAGGACAAAGTCGCGATTACTTGAATTTATTGGAGCTTTGCATTCTCTTTTCATTTTCTAGTGAAGTGATAGATTATTCACAACATTTTTTTTCGGCATTTTGATATATTATATCAGTGTATAGAATCTTCGAACTTATTAGCATTTTATTTAAGTGAATAATTTCAAGGAAAATATAAAATTGGCGTAGAAATGATGATTCAGATAAGTTTGTCATTTGGGGTTTATTTAAGGCTATCATTCTTCATTAACTCAAATAATGCAAATAAATGAAAAGCTAACTTTTTTTATAGAAATTTCGGATTATAAAAAGATAATAAATAGTTTAATGCATAGGCTGGAAATCTATTAATACGAGAATTAAAACTGGAATCTAACAGTTCTAGGAAATATATTACTTATTTTTAGATTAAAAATCTGATTATATAAATATAATGATGAGTTTAATGTATAGGGAAAAAATTTCGTAATGCATTAATCAGAACGGGAATCTAGAAACACTAAGAAAGATATGACTTATTTGATGGATTAATTAGTGATTTTCTTCATTAATGTTCACAAGTTTATCGCATTTGGCAATCAATTTATTCATTCGGAACATGAATTTTTCTGGATATTAAATTATTGATATGAGACATTTTTATTTAAAATTTCACAAATTTAAATCTGAAAAATGATATGGTGGAATCAGTCCATTACAAATTACAGAGTGTACAAATTAAAAAGTGCATACAATACGAAATAAAGATCTTACTTTGAAGTTAATGCCCAATTAAAAAACAATTTTTAGATTAATTTTGACATTTTCAAAGGTTTGAATGGTATGAGTGCCACATGCCATTAAAATTGTACATAAATCAGTTTTAATATTTATCGCAAGAGTCACTGTAGGTGAGCTCCGGGTCTTATGGTAAATTCATTTTTGAAATCTGATTCTAATAAGTTAAAGAGGGAATTAGTAAACTTCTGGCGATAGTTAACAGTTTCACGAAAAAATTATTCACAATTTTACAAAGAATACTAAAATACTAATAAAAATAGTATTAAAATATGAGTAAAGAGAAATATTTAATAAATGCTTCTAAAAGCATAAAATTTTTTTAAGAAAAAAATATTGTTAAAAGAAATATAAAAGTATTTGTTAAAAGATGTATAAATAATTTTTTTATTATATATATGCATATATGCTATCGTCAATTCGATTAATAGACTATTTTTTGTAATAACCCATTATTAATAAAAACCAATTAATAACATTATAATATATATAAAATGCATATATCACAACTATGTTAAATATGAAAACAAGAACACAATGCAAGAGAAGAAAGAAAATGTTTTATTTTAAAAATAATTGTAAAACGCGTTGTCTGATTCAACATTCTTGGCGTCCACGTTGGATATTTACTTGAAACATAAGTTTTTTTTCTCCTTTTTTAAATTTATGATATTTGAAAATAAAACTGCAGTACCATTATGAAAATATGAGAAAAAAAATATATTAGAAAAATATATTTAAAATGAATATATTTGAAAATTATAAGAAACATTATTTTCAATCATTGGTCGTAAGAGTATTAACAGCAAGATATTTATTAAAAGCAATTTTTAAAGTAGCACTTTTATTGCTGCATTAAATAGTGGCACATTTTTATTTTAGTTAGTTCTACTTCTATACTTATGCTGTAAGTAGAAAAATACACGTGTACAAAATTTTTAAACTGTACATTTCAAAAGTAAAAGAAAATTCGATTGTAAAATTCTAAAATCTCGAAGTTGAAAAAAGATCAAGTAGAATAAAATTTACATAAGAATATATGTAGGTCATGTATATGATTGATATTATATAACATTTTATACAGACACTGAATGCTAATTTCCATATTATCATAGATAAAATTTATTAAAACCTAATTTTGGAGAAAGTTTTTAATTTTTTATCTTCGGAATGAGATTCTTGTTTACTTGATATTATGTAATCAATGTATTAAAATCTTTCTAAGATTTTATTTATGCATATAATGTTTTGGATTACCGTGTAGATTGCGATCTAACGTAGACGATTTTTAGCGCTGCTAAACTTTTAGTGTTGGCAAATGGAGATGTTAATTTGCAGTACTTCTGCCCTCTATTGTCAGAAATCAGAACTTTCGGGAAAGAAAACAAGCTGGAAGCTAAAATAAAACGGATGAAAATACCAATTTACTATTATTTGATTACTTAATCTTTAATAGGTACATTCTTTCTTAAAAATATATTTCTTCTTTTTCATTCAATTAATTCTACATAAGATCAAATGTAAATGAAATTCTGTGTATTGTGATTTTTAAAAAAATCAGTATTTTAAGTTCTTGATGCTATTTTGTTTATAAGTATGCTATTAAGGAAAGAATAGAAATGTTTTTCACACAAAATAAATACTAGGCTGCTATAATTGTTTATATGATATTATTGTAAGATTTTTTTAAAAAATTTAATATAACATAAATGAGAATGGAATAATTTAGAAAGTCACTCTTAAATGTATTATACAGAATATATGATTTAGGGTGAATAATTTAGACAAAAAGGAAAGAAAAGTATTAACTAGTTAATGATACATTATATAATATAAATAGTAATTTGTTTTACTCTAAATATTACCTATTTTTTATGGTGGAAACTAATAATTTATTCTGATGTTGTGCATTAGATACTTCCACAAGTAGTGTATCAAAATTTAATCAAATTACTGGATTAATTGATAATTAAGCTCTAAATACATTAATATAAATGTTACTATTAAAATTCTGAAAGTGCAAATATTTGAGAATTTTAACACTTCTAGAAACGAGTGAAATACCGTTTGCGTAATTCCATTTGTGCAAATATGAAGCAAATCAAAATAAATAAATAAATAAAAAACTTCATAAGAGAAAAATAACAGAGAAAGCTTGCTTCTAAATTTTTTCAGATTAGTTTAGATTTGCAGCAGCCTTTAAATAACCAAGGGTTTTTTTTTTTTTTTTTTTTTTTTTGCGTAATGAAGTGTTTTAATGCAGAATGTTTGTTATTGAAAATATTATTCTCTAAGCTTTTCAGAATTTATTATGTTCAAACTTAAAATATGTAACTTAACATTCAAACAAAATATGTAACATTAAAAAGAATAGAAATTTTTTGATAATTAATATTTATACTTCTACTTTAGAAACAAAAATTCGGGTATAATAGTCATTCCTCATAAATATTACACGTAGAATACTTTTACAATTTAATATAACGAAATTTCTTTATGAAGTAATAATTAATTAGATTTCTTGAGTATAAATAATTTTATATTGAGCTAAAAGAATCTGTAAGGGTTTATTAATAACTGCAAAAGATTTTGGCTACTTTATAATTCAAATATCAACCTGTTTTATTAATATATAATATAAACTAAGTAAAAATGTTGGCTAAACCAACGAAAGGAAGAGAAAAAAAATTGTAACTTCTGAATAATTAACCTTATATTTAATTTATAGTTTAGTGTGTGGATTTTATATACAATCTACGTGATATTGTGTTCCTTAGAATGTTTTAAATCTTTTATATTTAATACTTTATTCCTCCAATTTATGGTAGTTCTACGTTTCGTTTAATGCTCTTGATATCAAGGTACCATTTTTTACTGAGAAATATTTCTTTAGTTCTTTTTTTTTTGCAATGATATAATTGGCATGTAGCCGTTTTCTTTCATCGTATCTTGCATTATAAATGAGGACTAACAAACATTAAAGAAGAAAAAAAGTCTGTGGTGTATAGAGAATAAATTATTCTAAAAATTTCACGGTTAAGTTTCGAGAGAAGGTATACTGAGCGAGAGGTCAGCTTTGACCTATTACTCTGATTAAAAACTAAATATTTGAGAACCATTCTCTTAAAGTCACAGCGTCGTAGACAGTTTTTAAAGGCTCGTGAAAGAAAAAAAAATACCCGAGATCTGAAACTCTAGTTCGAAACATCGGAGCATAATAATATTTTAAGATTCATTTGTCTATTTTTATATTATTTTTCAAAGTGTACTATTTATAAAATCGAAAATATTTGTGTAAAGAATACATTTACTTTCTGTCGTCAAAATGAACATATTATTGAAAAATATATATCAAAATACTTTGATTTCTTTTAAAATATAGATTAAATGACTGGTTAGTTAGGAAAGTGATGTCCGTAGAAAGCTAATATTTTAATCCTATATATAAATTGTGATATAAAAATGGGATTTGTGTGATAATATACTGTTGAGTAAATGATGAAAAATGATGAAATTTTTATTACTTTTTTAAATAATCAAATTAAAATGTGAACACTTATTTTACTGAAAACCTTTTATCCAAGAAGTAATTTCTCATCAAAATTGGTAGTTTAAGGCTTAACAATTTATTGCGTAAAGTGTTTCGAACGGTTTTTTTCATCTCGCATTTCGCAAGGTGATTTAATGATATATCTTTTAGAGCGTATCTCTAGAATTTTTTATGTATATCGGATGACGACTGGAAGATATGCTTTGCAATGCGTTTTCAACTATTTTTTCATCATGCATATCACCTGATGCAGTCAACAGTTAGAACATGATTTCATATACTATCTGTATATGATTTGACGCGTACCTGGTTTTCATTCTAATCGGGGGCTAACACCTACTTTCTAAATAGTTAAAGACATATACATAAAACAGGAAAAATGGTATAAATAATGTAAAGAATACCCTTTTATGCAGTTTGAGTAAATAATTTGTGATATATTCTGATATTTTAAATTTTTCTACAGAGCCTCACTCACTTTATGAGATATTTAATTAAATTGAGATACTAACATTTCTGTTTATTGTAAATACAACTGAGTGAATTATGAAAAAAGCAATATAATTTTTTCATAAGAATACGGAATTTAAAATTGATTGTAATCAACGAAGATATAAGAATCAGCTTTTGGAGTTTTCTCCGAAGACCGATTTAGTTTAAAATTATGAAATTGCGTATTGTTCTAAAATAGGACATTCAAAATATTCTGGGTCTAATTTGGCACCAGAAAAAAAATAGATTTTTTTTAATTTAAAAGTTGGATTGCCAAATATATCAGAAGTACATTTATTGACTGAAACAAAAAAAATGTTATATGAGTCATTCAAATCTTTTTGAAAATAACAATTAAAAACTGACGATTTTTATGACGAATCAGAGAAATTTTATGGATTGATTCTTTAAAATATTGCATAAATTATTAAAAAATGTAATGCGAGTAAAACTTCAAGGCTGTAGGATTCTTTTTTCTCTGCTCATATTAAAAAAAATGTGTTTAGTTTCAACAAATATTTTTTGTATTAATGGAAATTTATTAACTTCCATTTAATGTTCAGATTTTACGAGAGCTGACAGTAAATTAAGGACATACATATTAAAATTAGAAGAACGGCAAAAGGCATCTATAATAATATAAATTATCTTACTGTCAAAATTTGAAGTTTAAACACAGTTTTGCTGAAGAATCAATTAAGAGACCAAATTGCGTAATTTAATTGAAAAGTTTAGTGAGCATTAAATTTCATCAACCAGCTTGTTGCCAAAAGCGGTAATAAAGAAATAAAACAATTGATATCATGATTAAATCTAAACATAAGTAAAAACGAGCTAACGGAAAGTATGAGATCAAAATATAAAACAGTACTTGAAATTTTTTTCGACTTAATTTTACCATTATTTATGACTAAAATATTTTTTTAAAGAAAAGATATACTATAAAGAATTCCCGAGTCTGCATTATACTTTTTCTTTCCGGAATAGAGTGCATAAAAATATTAAATACTGTAATCCTCAAAAAAATTCGAAATCGATGTTAATGAATTTCCGTTTCGGATCGCTCCGAGTTCCAAAAAAAAAAAAAAAACATTTTTTGGAATTTATCTGTATGTCTGCAAATACGGTAACTTAAAGATGCTTTGTGTCAGACGGATGAAATTTAGTATGCGATCTTCATTTAGATAGATTTTCATCCAATTTTGAACAAGTTTGATTCGCAAAAAATTCGTCTTTATATCTGAATGCAAAGCAAGGCCTATTAACAGAAAAACAAAGACAGATAGAGTAAATTTGGCACACAGTTTTAGCATTTGAAACTAAGATCTTTACCAAATTTTGAATTTAATCTGTAAAAGGGTTAATTATCTGCATGTCTCTAAATTTGCATATACATTCATATAAGCGAAGTAATTAAAAAATTCAATGAGCTAGATAAATGAAATTTGGAATTGATCTTGTCACTAAAACTGCAGATGTGTGTCAAATTCCGATTTTAGTTGGTTAAAAAAAAAGTGCCCAAAACGCACATTTGAAATTCTTGTCTATACTGATCTATAAGAGGAGGGAAGGATAACACCTTTAACGAGAGGAAAGCAAGAAAGCTTTGAAGGGATATTTCGCTGGATATCATTTGCAACATATTGAATGATTATTCTATGTTATTCGATTGTTCCAATAGCTCACCACATATATTAATTTTATACTATAGTACGTTAAAGTTCTCTCTCTCTCTCTAAATATATATTGTATAATATAGTATATACAATATAGTATATTGCACAATATCGTATAATATTGAATAATATTGTAAAGCTTGCTATTCTGTCTGGGAAATTAGTACCCCACACTATCTCATTGGCCATAATAATTAGCATTGCTGGAAGATTAGCATTATTTTAAATACTTCTGACAGTAGGTATAATACACATGAAAGATTCTGGAGTATTTTATTATAGGTATTGATTTTTACTGATTTAATCTTATTGCAGATGTCAGAGATATCTGATTTTTCATAGCTCTGTATTGAGCATTTATATCGTAGCCATAGGTATACCCTTTCCTTAATTTTACTCTTTTCGTTAATTAATTGTTTATATGTTATTTGTTTATATTCCTATGTTAGATGTGACATAATAAAAGTACATTTTAATGTAGATGTGTTTGAATATATTTAGCAAAATTATGTGAAGAAGAAATTATAAATCCTTATTTCCAAATAACAATTGATTTTTTTTTTGTTCTCACCGTATGCATATTCTTTTATTACTTAAGGTAAAATACCACCTGGTAATTTTCAACTACACACAAATTAGTCATTAGTGTAACTTTTAGATTTTCTACCACCCATAGTGAAGGGAAAAGACGTGCGAGCTCATTTCATTCATCCCATAATATACAATTCTCCATATACAATAGAATTCAGATTTAAACTACTTTCAGAAGTCAGAGAGGGTAAATGAAAAGTAAGCATTTCTATTCAATCAAAATAATCCTATTGATAAACTGATTTGGATTTGTACGCAAATACAGAGATAAAATATTGTGATCAATCTTCACTTATTCTTGACGAATAAACGTTCTAAAACTTTATTCTGAATGTAAATATATTAAAATTTTAAGAACTATCAATTAATCGATCAATTTATTTAAACATTTATTATGTATGAGTAGTGTCATTCAGTAGTGAATTTAAGAAAGATTTAACCTGAAAATGTCGCAATATTTACTATGATAAATTATAAATGAAAAAAAGGTAAATAATTAAAATTTCTTGATTTTTTTAATACATATATAAAACTATATTTAAAAACCTGTTTATATGAAATTTAGAATTTTATGAAATCTATGAAAAATAAAATGTTTAATTCCAAAAATTATAGATGTATTATGTACTACTTAAAATTTAAAATGTCCTAACATTGGAACTCAATTTATTTTAGTTGGTTCAAATGAACTAAAGCATTAAAATTCATTATCTGATTGTTTTAATATTTCTTTTATTACAATTCTCTAAGTGAAAACAAAGAAAATTATAAATTTTCAAAAATTGTTCCACAGAATATGGGATGCCATAATTAAATTATCCAAAAAACAGAATGAAATACGATGATATATTTTTTTATATATTCGATTTAAGAATAATGACTATATAGGACAAACTAATATTTTCTTCCTACACTTTGTTTTCGAACACTTTGTTGGATGTAGTAAACATCGCGTGTTGGATAAGGAACAATGGAAGTCAATATTTATCTTCAGAAAAGGAATTCAAGGCGATGCTTTTTTCATTGCGATTTTCATCCAGAAGACAGAAAGCGTAGTAAGAAAATAAACATTTTCTTGAAAATAAAATTGGATTTTGAAATGTTCAATAGTTTTATAGATATGGATTTCAATAAAATTAGATTGAGCACAGAAATTGATTCTTTTTGCATTGAAATATCACACTTATTGATAAAGGATTTCATATGTTTCCCGTTGGAAGGTTAACGTTTGTATTTATATTAAATTGCAAGGCTTCGACTTAATATTTATCTATATTTATCAAAAATAGTTATGCATAATTTTTCATTCAAATGGAACTATTCTCATCTTAATTAGTTTTTTTTAAAATTCAATTCACATAATTAGAAATATTTTTATTTTAATTACACCACATGCAATTACTCAACCTCTGTCTCATATTATCAGAGATGTATAGGGAAATTGTGATTTAATACAACACTCTAAATCTTTGTTTCTTTTTCGCCTCTGTATATGGAATATCGATTTAAAATTCGTCAAACCATCCAATTTGGCTGTCAAAAATTTCAATGGAAGAATATTGTATGCGCAAGGTGATTTCACATTTAAGAGACAAATTCTAAGTGAAAATTAGGTATACAAAATCAAAACACTTCTGAAATACCACAATTTACAGTAAGCGCAAAAGGACTGCTTTAATTTCTCAGAATAAAAATACCGGATACATCAGACAAAGCGTGCGCCAGAGTTTCAATAAGGTATAGATTTGTGTTGCATAAAAAATAATAAGCAAAACGTGTGAAACTTCGGATAACAAATTCTTTGAATATTTAATTTAGATATCTCAAAATTTTGTTGCTTATATTGCGTTATACTTGTCATTGCATATGTCATGTTGCATACCGGTATCAACGGTGTTTACCATTATGAATTTGCATTTCATTTAACCTGTATTGTTCATTTATTTAGTATGTCGTAACGTAACTAACAATTACGGTTTACAGTAACAAGATTCCAAAATTTTCAAAAGGCAATACCAACTTTTTTTTCCTTATTGAAACGTATTATTTATAGCAAAAAATAAATAAATAATAATAAATTGCTTTGGAACGGTGTCTGAAATAGGAAAATTACAAGCACTAGACATATTAAGAAGTAAGAAGTGAAGTTCATCATTTTCCTGTCAGTATGGTAGATAATTTGGTTCTAGGTACCATCTGCAGCATGAAAAGTGTCATATTTGAAGGAGGTCAAGTGGAAAATATAGGAAACGCAAAATGTTTTGCTTTCTATTGCTTCTCTGCTGTTATTGGTTGTTTTCTCTTTTTCTTAGTATGGTGATTTTGGTACTGGTACCATTTTAATTCTATTTATTGTTTTTTGCTATGAAAACACATTCCAATAAAAAAATGATGTTGCCATTTTAAAAATTTTGAAACTTCGTCTCTGTAACCGAAACTGCTAGAATTTAACTGCTATTTTTCATATGATTCTTGAGTGCATATATACATAATAAATAAATTGAACCAAATTATTTTTTTCTGTTTCGCTGAATGGTATGATAGTTACGATCTAATATATCGGGATAGATTTTTCATAATCTTCCGGTACATTCAATCATAATAGTGACTTTTCTCCCTGTGCCTTATCAACATTTCGAGTTTATTAAACATTTTAATGGGACAACCAGTGCAAAGATTTGTTATAGCTATTGTTCCTTTTCTACAGATGGTTTCTTTCCATTAAAGCGCGAGACATTCATCACTAACAGCAAGCAAATCTTATCACATTACAGATTCTCTCTCGAACACAGAAGATTCGTTCCAGGCAATTACCATCATTATTCGCCCTCGCAACCTATCTTCACCTTAATGGCTAGTGTCAGGATTAAATTTATGGATTATTAGTGTCAGGGGAATACTTTTATTGGCAATTTTGAGCTAAAATCTGCAAGATCTCTTTCCACACGTATACTACAGTGAGATTTTAAAAATATTTATCCAATTAAATTTAAACTAGCAATAAAAGTAGCTAATTAGAAACAATATCTTTCAAACTCTTATCTTCTACAAGTAATGAGCTTTACTCATAGTTAAGAGAGGAGCAGAAATCCCAAGAAATTTCAAACTAAATTCTAAATGAAAGAATTATATCGCTGTTTAGTAATTGTTTAAATTCGGACAATAATTATTTATTTTATATGTATACAATAAATATAAAGACATTCGATCAATTCGCGGAACGATTTTGGGAAATTCTTTTACATAAGTGTAAGAAAAAGCAAAAGAAACCATGAAAAATACACTGAATTCTTATGTTCCTATTCTTATAATCATTTAAAAATTTTAAGACTCTCAATCCTATTTAATTATAAATAAGTAAATATTATTAGGAATCGTTTGTATAATTGACAACCCAGTGACACATTTTGCTGCATATATGTAAAAACAGCTTGCATTCTCATAGTAAAATCTGCTAAGTTATATTTTTCTGTGGAAAAAATATGAAGTTTCTTTCTTTCAACATTTTTTCATTTTATTTTCGGCATGATAAAATATTTTATGCCAGAGTTTGCAATATTAAATGCACAAATAATTATATACCTATAATCTCTCTTATGACTTTTGTAGTACTTTTCTCATAATTAACGAAAAAAATTCTCTAGAGAGGTAATAAACCAGCGGGAGCGGTTTTTCGGAAATTTTATCATATACTCTCTAATAAAATATTATCCGTCTTTCTTTGGAAAGTTATGAATTTAGGACAAGACCATAAATCCCACGAGTGATTAAACTTTTATCTTTAGAGTCTAGCAGAATTCTACGTGTTTCGTTATACAGCAATAAAATAATAATTCCATGGCATTGGCGTATAATATTCATGAAAATATCGATTGTTTCGAATATCGAATCGTGTTTTTAAAGAATTTAGTGTAAGACCGTAGGCGATTAATAGTTGCTAAACAGTTAATATAAAAGTACCATGAAATTGAATGCATTTAGTGAATTTTTTTCAGCTCATTTAAAACCAAAATTTAACATAAAAATACAATTTTAATCACAACATGACATACCAAATTTCATTTATTTAAGTCACTGCGCTTTTAAGTCATCTCGTTTGCATGCTTAAGAAAGTAAATTCAAAATTTGATAAGTATTTAGATTTTGATTACCAAGCTAGTGTACCAAATTTTATCTAACTAGCTTTTTCATCTATTAAAATTGAGCTTGATAATTACACACTGACAGATTCCTCAACAATGGATTTTGCCTAAAATTTGTTACAACAGTACATATTTAAGGTAAAGTCATATCAAAGTTCATTTATCTAGTTAAAAATGTTCTCGAGATATTGTGCTCAAACACAATTCCGAAACATATGTTTTCGGTCTTAATAATCAGAAGATTCGTAAAAATTCGAAATTCGAATTTTTCGATGATTGCAATAATTTTTTTGTATAGTTCGTAGATGAGAAAATAAAAAGCAATAAATAAATTATTTCTTTATTTTTCTTGACCATTCACATTAAACGATTTATATTAATATCAGCACCTAAATTATATTTCCTTCCAAAGATAATCCTATATTACAAGATGTATTTATTTTACAAGTTGTATAAAAGAAATCAGAGATATAGCTTTAAAAAAATTCTGGTTTTTATTGAATTGCATGTAGATTATAACAATATTGAATCAATATTTCGCTTCTGTTCTCCATTTAAATCAAATGTAAGATATCTCATATTCAAATGTTTCATTTGCTTCTTTTTTCTTTTTACTTCCGTGTCCTTTTCACTTTCCCATGTTCAATGTTCGCAAACAAAAAATAATCAAATAATCTTAAAACGTGAATTTTTAATTTTGAAACTTTTCAGACCTCCACGACTGAAATATACATTTATGGAATTGTATTAGTCTGTAAACATGGTAACTCAAAGAATCTTTAAAATATACAGAAGAAATTTAGAAATTTTTTAAACCAAATTTGCAGAATTCTATTAAATAATAAATGAAATCCATTTAGAGGAAAAGTCTGTCTGCTCGATTGTCCAAATATAAATTAACATGATAACTACACAACGAAGATAATTAGACGGATACAATATGAATTCCAAATTCGGAAGGAAATCCGGAAATCCTGCTGGTTTATATTGTCACGTAGAACTATAGTATAGAACTCAATGACACACACAAAAGAGGTAGAGCTAAACCAATTTATTAACTGAACGCAGCACTCAAAAGTGAGAACACAGTAACTGACAAATCTTCTGCTTTTATACAAGCAGAGAAAGTTCCAGAATACTCTTCTGGAGACAGTAAGAAAAGTCCAGAACACTTGTCTGGTAAACTAAAGAAATTTCCAGTATCTTCTGAAACATTAATAAATAAAGGAAAACCTAAAATCAAGGAATTAAGTATTTACATATATTATTAATCGCCTTGTCTCTAGCGGGATTCGAACCCAGGTCTCTTGATCATGAGACCAGTGCCATGGAGATTCGACTGTCTTCAATGCGGCAATATATTCATAATCATGTAAACGCGACAATTCAAAAACGCATTCACTCAGTTATTTGAATTCTATTCCAATTCTATATCTATTTAAGTATACACAAATATATTTTTCATGACATAATAAGATTACAGGTTAAATTAGAAACAAATGATACCCAGGTAAAGTAACAATCTCTCAGTCTTAACGTTCAACAAAATTTTTAAAATTCCGAAATTAAGGCGTCATTATAAATTGAGTATTTTCTTGGAAAAAACACGTACATAAATTTAATCAATTCGTATTAAAAAAAATAAAGTGATATATAAGTTTACTGATTTTTTTTAACTTTCGAAGAATAAAAGGTTCTCAAAAAGCATAGTAGCTTACATAACTTTGAAGTATACAAGTCTTACAAAAATAAAAATCAAGCAAAATATACAATATCAAATATTAATAAAAAAAAATCACTAAATAAAATGCACAAACTTTAAAACATACTAAATATGATAAATGATAATCCAAACATATAGGAATTTTTCATTGACAAATGAGATCAAATTGAAAATAAGCATTTGTTTTTGTTTTAGACTTTATGATTCCTGGTCTGTATTTCACTACATGTTTTGCATGTATGTCTTCACAGTTCTAATATGCATTTTATAAGCAAAATATTGGCATCTCGAACAAATGATATTGGTAAAATTATTAATAATTGAGGCAATAGATGATTGCGACAAAAAGTCTACTTTTATTTTGTCCACGTCCAATTTTTTATTTTGATGTATAGTTTCATTAGATGTTTCGTGCAAGAATAGCAATTTCCATAAGCAAACTCTTTTTTACCAGGATATACATTTTATTTTCATGAGTAGGTGTTATATTTAAGCAAGCATTGTCGAAATACACACTTTGAATGCAATAACCGTATTTTTCAAAAATCATGCATGATCTAGGGAGAAATTAGGTTCCTTCAAATGTAGTGAAATTAGGGCAATTATGATTCCATTATTCCAAAAAGCATAAGATATTGACATTAATCATCTAGATATTCTACATTATGGCCTCATGAAATATGCACCAAGTTAGTCTACTAAATATTTTTTTTATTTTTATTTTATTCCATATTAATGTCATTTTCTGAGTATGTGCATGGGTTTTTCTGTCATCCTGATCTAAGTTCAGGAATATACCATTTTTTTTGGTGAATCATGTACGAAACTAATAAGTTTCTAATACGCTTTTAATAGATCACTTTTTGAAATATTTTAATTTATCTTTAGTAAAAAAATGACCTTTTAAAGATTTCTCTCTTCCAAATCAGTGACATACTGCTTTGGATGATTATTTTTCTAACGTTCCATGGTAACCAGTTAGAGTACATAATACGCCACAGAACGTTTGATGCATTTGCATGAGCGGTCAGATCGAACTATTTCAAGATCAATGAAAGATATTGAAGCCAATAGTGCGGTGATGTTAATTAGAGGCTAAAAGGGTGGCGATAATTTGACCTTCACCAGTATATATTTAGTTTAACAATATATACCCATTGCAGCATTCCACCGGCGGTATCTCAGATATGAGGATGAGAAGCTACTGCTATGGTGATCAGTTCACGTCACGCAGATGAGTATACAGAAATGGTGTGTGTGGTTGGCTACCTCCTGCCGATGACAGGATGTATCTCCCATGAGATGGGTTGTACCGTGACCGAAGATGGTCCTTAGGACTCAACCTCAGTTCCCGCCAATGCCATCGCGGCGGTCTAGTCATTCAAATTTCTCCATGTGACTCAGGACGAGGAGGAGTCAATTTAAATTTTTCTTTTAAGTAAAACATAAGCGTATGCAAGACATCCATTCTAATCGTCATCCAACAGCTAAATTATAAATAAACGCCAACCTGTGCTCAAAGTTTTGGGCATTATTGAGGAAATATAGAAAGATTCCAGGAAAAGGGAAAGAAAGGAATGCAGATTCGTTTGATGTCTTCACATTGAAAGTAGGGGAATTAAATGCTGGTTAATATGTCGTGCTTGGATTAGTCCCTCTTTTATTTTCACTCTAACCCTTACTAAATATAAGCATTGAACAGTATTAACCACGTCAAATTTAAACCTGATTATTGCCCTTAAATAAACAATTATGAAATTATTTTTCGATAAATTTATTTTCATGAAAAAATGATTAAAATTAGAAAAAAATTAAAGTTAAAAATATGAAATCAAGGACACTATCTAAATTGAGAGAAGATGCATTTTTCTTTTAAATAAAACCTAAGAATATGCAAGACGTCCATTTTAATCGTCGTACAATAATTCATAAACCAGTACGTAGTTATATACTTTGAGGTGAACAAATGCTCTAAATTGTGTAAATAATTAAATCTTATGTCGTTTGAGTTAATAAACGTAGAACAAATCACGAAGCTTTGAATTTTGTTGTTTTAAGTCAATCTAAAGGCGCCTTCAGGAAATTATGAATTTTGTTTAGTATATATTCCTTGAAGTGGCCTGAATAGTTCCCTAATGTATCTAAATTAATCATATTGAAAGATTCATAACTGGTTCAATTTTAGTCGTGGAAGATAGGAACCTTTTTGTTTAAAATATCAATGTCAAAAATATTTGACCAAGTTTAATTAATTGAATCAAATATTGTATAAAGATTCAAATTTCACATTTTTTTCATAAGTCCTTTATATTATTGACTTAATAAATATAAAATATTATTATTTGCTTAATTAAAGCATTCATTTGATTTGAAGTAATAATTGTCTAGAAATGAATTATTGGGCCACGATGCCAATTGTGATCAGATGCCCCTGTATATATTCACATAATTTACTTTTGGGCTGTGATTATTTTATGTATTTAAGTATTTATTTTTATATGTTTATGTGTTAAGCCTATTGTTGTTTTAGCAGTGTTGAATGAATTTTCTTTGTATTTCATCAAATATTTAAAGGAATTTTTTAGGTAAATCACTTCAAGAACCTTTTAAAATTTGTACATTTCCAATGTACTAAGGTCCCCAACAAAAAGTATATTTCTTTGATATCCTTATTGTATACTTGACTGTAAATATTCACACTCTAAAAGCAGATATCAAAACATTACAAAAAAGAATTTTTATCATATAGAAATCCCCCTTTCTTCTAGCATAAAGAAGAAAATAATGGAATAACCCCCACCCCTCACAATTCTTTTTGTGACTCTGAGACTACATCACTACCAAAGGCAATCCAAGAACATCAGAGCAATAATAAATATATAAAAACTGATTCTTATTTTCATCGCACCGAAGAGATGGCAATCGATTTTGCGAAACAAACCGACATTTTCGGTGGAACGATTGCCAGCAAACAAAGTTAAAGTAGATCGGCCAGTATTTGCATGAGC
Organism: Argiope aurantia; assembly: GCA_026543865.1. Taxonomy (NCBI): domain Eukaryota; kingdom Metazoa; phylum Arthropoda; class Arachnida; order Araneae; family Araneidae; genus Argiope; species Argiope aurantia. Next base: position 666,776 of record JAPMOR010085630.1, on the reverse strand, counting down.
TCAAAAATTCTTCCACAGAGACCGGAGAACGCGTGCACGTTGCCAGCCATTCTCCGAAATAATGAGACCGTGAACTTAACAGTTCTCTAAAGAAAAGAGGATGTGTATTTTAGGGTCTTTTATGATTTTCGGAGTCTTGAAAGGGCCTATAACGCCTCTCTCGAAAAGTATTATTATTCGGAATGGACTTCGGGAAAGGTTGAAAGTGATTATTATTTCTTTTTCTGGGAGGTAACTTCAGATTGCAACGCAGTTTCGAGATGTGACAGAAAGATATCTTCTGGCGATTTCGCTCGTTCAGTCGGAATTCTTAAAGGTTTTAGGGTAATAATTTTGCATAGATGCTAGAGGGTATACTATACGAAGTTCAAAAGAAAAAAAAGTTATGGATCTCACAACACTAGTATCAAACAATTTTCCATGATCATCATTTGTATTTAAAAATAAAACATTCGTTTAGATATTTCTCTTGTATAAGATTTTCTCTAGACTAATAAAAGGGAAATAAAATTAAGACACGTTTTAACCTTTTGAACTCGAATGTCTTCTCTCAGTCACCTGCGTCATCATTATTTTGACATTTTATTTATTTATTTTTAATTTCAATTGTTAAAAATATCTACAGAATGTTTAAAAAGATGTAGATTCGATTTTCAGGGAAACTCAACTTAAAACAGTTGCATGTATTTATTTTTTGGTATAATAAACAGGTCCATGGTATTAACCCTTTAAAGGGCCATTTTTTTTCTAGTCATATTATGTTAAAATATTTTAGGCTTGAAATTAGAATAAGAAAAGGGATTCATTTAGCTTATTAGATAAATTTAATTTGATTAATTAATTTGGTTAATGAATAATTAAGTAACAAATCAAGACACATCATTTTGTGTGAGATAAAGAACCGAAGCATCTGAGTTTTTGACTTAACTAAAAAAAATTGTCAGAACTTATGACAACCTACATAATTTCATACAAAGATTGATAAATTTGGTGGGAAGCATACTTCCTACTGCCCTATAAAGGGTTAAGTTAATTAAGCATCGAATTATCTTTCTAAGTGAAAAAGATAAAATCTTATATAGCCGATTCTAAATACTTACAGAATAGTTGAACAGAAGCTATAAAATATTCAAAATTTTCCAATAAAAGCATCGATGAAAAGGATTTATCAGAATTCTAGTACGGAATCCATCTAGAATACTCATTAAATGCTGTGCAAAAAGAACATTCTATATTCCTTTAAGTTTATTCATACTGCTACAATCCCATTAACATCATTCAGAATAACATATTTAATATACTATTACCATAATGGATATAACAAGGAAAATTCAATATTTGATATTTATCTGATTCATTCTTTTATCTCTAAGATCATGTTTATATCAATATTATACCCGAAATTTGAATTCATTGGTAAGAAGTCTTATGTTTGATGTTCGAGTTATAATAGCGATTAGAAAACTTTCAAATATATTTATTGTTTATAATGCAGGATATTGTTTATTTTATTACAATATGGTTTATGAAGTGCTTTTTAAAGAAATTCATATATATTTTTTAAATTCCTCTTTCTTATACGCTGGATTTATTCATGTGAATTAATGATTTCAATCGAATTTATTACTTGTAAAGAATAAGTTTAAGTCTTTTATAAAAAAAAATATGGGATATTTTCAAAATATTTTTTATTGTTTAATGAAGTATATCCATTTGAAATATTCCAACGGTAACATATTTAATAAAAAACTCCGCATACAAGAATGGGAAAACATCAAGTCAAAGAAAATATTTATTTATTGCAATAAAGTTTTAAAGATTTCAGTTTCAACGTCAAACATGAGGAAATACACGTGCATGATATGTAAATAATAAAATGATATGTAACTATTTTCCAGAGTCATTTGAAGATACTACATTTTTTAGATATGCATACATTTAATTATTCATTATTGGATATCAGGACTTTGAATTGTACCAATAATTGTTGCAAAATGAGAAAGAGAATTGAATAACTACCTCATTATGCCTCTATAGAATCATATTCACATTTCTCCAGGAATGCAACTGCAATTTGAATCCAAGAAATTTTATGTTTCAAGAAGTATCTAACTTTTCATTCTTGGAGGTATGATCACAAAAATATACTACCATCATTATTTTACTATATAGCTATACATTCAGTATTATAAAGATAACGATAAAAGGGATTTAGTGCAAAATTTATAATTATTTTAGTTATTAGATTTATATAACATTCGTTTCAACTTTATGAGAAAAAAAGGGGTCTACGTACATAATTAAGAAATTTTAAAAATAAAGATATGTTCAAATGTTTAATTAAACCAATCGATTAATTTATAATCTAATTCCAAAATATTAACGTAGTGTATTGCAATGAAGAATTCAAGTGTACGAAACTTTCAATTTTAACACATAGGAAAACGAATGGAAAAAGGGTAACATTATTTCAACTTTATAAGCATTGTTTTTATTTTACGAATGAAATAAAAATTTAATAAAGTATTGCAAGTGATATTCATCTTATTTATTTTGTTTTTCTTCACTGAACTCTTCAAAATTATCAGTCTTTTATTTCATTACCATGCTATTTTACATCATTTACAAGGATGACGACAGGAAAATTCGCCTTAATACCTTTAATATGATACAAAAAAAATGGAATAATTGAATTTAGTCTGAGGCATTGTAACATAATAAAGTTCTAACCTAATTTATTTTTTATTAATTCTATAGTATCGATAACGGACACACTAAAATGCATTTAGAACTGCCACAATGAACATTAGTATAAATTCCGCAGCTAAAACCTTGGAAAATATTTTAAAACTCTTAAATATATTTAACAAATTATTAAAGTTAGAGAAAGAAAAGACCGGAAATTAAATGGATATAAATGAATAAATATCATTTTCAATCCTAAAATGATACATTAAGGGTTTTTTTTTTGTAATAATATGCTACTAGGAAAAGATAAATTTTTTAAATTTAAATTGTAATCTCTTTTAAATTTAAAAATCTCTTAGCCAAAAAGTAACTGAAGCAAATCTGATAACTATAGGTTTAACAATTGATCTGTGAACATATTCATTTTGACATCATGATTAAAGAATAATGCAATTTATAAATATCAAATTATGAACATTATATTGATATTCTTAATAGAGATGATATCTATAAAACCTATTAAACGCTCATAATTGAAGCAAATAAATGCTTATCTATGAAAATAATATCTAAGATAATCACTTCCGTTTTGAATCCAAGAAAAGTTTCTAGGGAACAAGAATATTAGTACAAGATTTAGGTAATCTCATTTTCGGTGATTCATTTTCATTAATATGTAGTAAAATTTTGTAGAGACATTTACTGAACCAATATCAGATTTTGAATTCTGAATACCACTTCATAGCTACGTGATGATTTCCTTACAGTTTACAAAATAATGCAAGGTTGGAAATGTTTTAAATCTTACATAGATAATATACTTCTTTCATGTCTAATAAAAATTTACTGAGTGTAAATGTATTACTTTGTATTTAGTACCAATTTTTATAAAAAAGAATTATTTCCCCGATTCTGTTTTATAGTGTTGTCATTGAGATGCGGCAATATTCTTTCAACGCATCTTATATTATAAATAACAAAGTGTAAAAAATGCCTTTGACATGTAGAGGAAAACTTACTTTGAAGAATTTCACGGTGAAGTGCTAAAAAAAAAAAATGCCATTTCCTTCCTGGCGTGCAAGAAGTCAGATCTGACCTATTACTCTGATTAAAAAGTAAATATTTGATGCTTTCGCTTCAAGTTATAAAGCTGTCAATGGCATTAAGATGCTTAAATTAAAAATTGACAGCAAAAGTATGGAAAATTGGAACAATTTCTACACGCTATATAATAAGAATTTATTCAGAGGAAAAAATGCAAAATAATCGTTCATTCGAATTTTGAAATAATCAACTGAACGTTAACTAAAACTGACATTAGAATGACTGAACCTTTTTATCTACTTTTTATGATTACCCCGAACCTTCTGAAAACTAAATATAAATGAGAATATTAGGTTTTTATGATGAAAGAATATAACTATGCTGTGGTTAAAATAGCAGCGACGTCAATTTCAGGGTTATCATAGCAATTCAATATGTTTTGGTAATAAACTCCTTTTTAATTCTTTTTAGTTAACTAAAAAATTTTATTTTAGATTTATTAAATTTTATTTTAGAATAAAAAAATTGTTAAAATCTCAATCTTTTTGATTTTTAGCATCTACAGGATTATTTTTGGCACTAATGAAATGATAGCGAAACTTGCAATAAAATTGTTATGGTGTAGTCAAAATAATTTTAAGCATTGGTTTACTTACAAATATTAAAAAAAATATTTATAAATACACTCGGTTTTCGCCTAATGAGAACCTTTCATAACGAATAATTCATATAAGAAGGAGAAAAAAAAGTAGAAAATTTCTTCTTGTGAGCGATGTTTCGCCGGATGAGTGACGAGAAGACGTTATGACGTCATATGTAGGATTGTCCTTCATGTCACGTATCAGCTTGTGTTATGCACTATATATAAGTAACCAATCTAAAGTAAGAAATAGTTTGAAAATGAAAACGAAACAATAGTTTCGGAATCGCAACTAATATATATATATATATATACATACAAGTAGGGGGGGGGTGATGACCAAGCAATAACAATCCGGATGATGTTTTAGAATTTAAAGAATGACAAAATTAGGTTAATGATGAAGAATTAGTTACAAGATGGAGTGACTAATCAAGTTCAGGGCTAAAATGTTCGTCTTTTAACAATACGCCATAATATTTCATCGTCGTCTTTTTAAAACGCCGTAATTATCATGCTTCGTCTAGGCGTCAACTGCATGTCGTTCTTGTTTCCTCCGCTAGAGTGCTTAGTGGCGGGAAGTGAGATACCTGGCACTACATATTAAAAATTTATATATAAGTTTCCATTTAAAGTATTATTTTAATATATTCACAAGTAAATAACAAAGTACTGTTTGAGTTATTAGAAAAGTTATGAAAATATCCTGTAGTATCCATAAAATTTCAATGCTGAACGACTTTACTTTGTTCTCACATTTTAAATAAAAATGTTTAATTTCAATAAGAAAGTTTCTGTATCAGTTGAAGTTAAACCGCTTAATGTTTTTCAAAGTGAAATTCAAATTTTAGATAAGATGACAGTAAAAATTAAGGACATTAAAAGTTCTGTTTAGGAAACCATTAAGAGAGAAATACACAAACTTGGTTGACTGAAAACTTTAGCAAACATTAAGCCTGAAGAACGTGAAGGAATCCAAGGACTTTAGTTAGAAAAAAAAAACATTGAAATTTGTTCGGAGCAGTTATATTATGATTAAAATAGTAAGAAATATGCGGATCTTACAAGGAAGATTAAAACTTCTATTTTTGACGACATATTATGGATTAAAATTATAGATAATACTGATCCGAAACAGGTCACTGTCAAATTGTAAAAAAGAAATGTTATCTCAGAATAATAAGTGTGATCAGAAAAGGCAAATTTCAGAATTTTTATGCATTTTTTTAATAAAACTCAATTTTAATGCTTTTTCTAAATAAATTTTGATCACATCATCGTACTAAAATCCTTTTATAATATTATATAACTTACATATATTAAGCATTTTTTTAAGTGAGTTTTCATCTATACTCATTTCTTTTTCGTGCAATTTATTCCTTAATACACTTTTATATATTTATTATTTTTATTTCGTATATTTTTATATTTTCATTTAATATATTTTTATATTCTTATATTTTAAAGATAATTTTGTGACAATGTTTTTCCTTACACAACTGAGAGACAAAATTGAGAATATTTTAAAAGCTCGCCGGAAACTACCCTATTTGCACAAACTGACCAACATTGTTGAAATATCTTCACCATATTGGCCAACATTCAGAATAACGAACGACATCATGGATATATTGTACAATATCTTGTGCTAATAGAGTTCAAAAATAAATATTACATTTTTCAGTAAAACATACTAATATATATTTAAATCTTATCTCTTAATACGCTCCAAAATTTTCGATATTATATTTAGCAAAAGAATAGCTTGTTTCGCTGGTATCATTAAATAGGAATTAAAAAATCATGAATATAATAACTGATACTGAAAACTAAATAAATGAATGAAGTGAACAATACTATCGTGCTATAATGTTTTAGAAATTAGAGCCTTAGAAGCTCAATTTGAAGCTCTCCTTTAATTTTTACCATCCCGTATATGAAGTATAGAGAAAGTATAGAAATCGTCAAAAAATTCGAATTCGAGATTTGGACGAATCTCCATGTTTTAGACCTCCCTAAGTACGAAAAATGCCCGTTCGTCTGTCTGTGACAAAGGTAACTCAATGACACTGAGTTATTTTGGTATAGGATCTTTATACCAAATTTGTAGATCTCTTTCAAATTTTAAGTAAAATCTGTTCGAAGGATTCCGCCTGTCCGAATATAATTCAACAAGGTGATTACATAACGAAGAGAGCTAGATGGATAAAATTCGGTACATAAACTTAATATCTATATTGTAGACTCCTATCGAATCGGGAGCGAAATCCCTCAAGGGGTTGACCGTCTGTCAGTATATGCTTTCAAAAACATATCAACATACTAACTCAAAATGCATTGATTTAATTATATAAAACCTAGAACATGTTTTTGCAACTTTAATTGCAGTTCTGTGTCAAATATTTGTTTCAATCAATTAGAAAGAACATCTCTAAAATATAAATTCGATTCTCGGATACTATTGCCCACATATTAGGGATTTATCGCCAAAACACTCGCCAAGGATCATAGGATAGATTCAGTAAAAATTTTAAATTCATGGCAAAGGTTAAAATTTTGTAACTATTATACACCAATGCCATTCAAGGTGTTCATTTGGATGAAATTTTTGTTAGAAAGTACGCGAGAAAGTTTTGGAGAAATCACTTCAGCTGGTTTAAGGAAAATATCGAAAAAAAAAATGTACCGGAATGATAAAATAATGAAATTATTTGTCTTGCCTTATGAGTTATTAGTAATGGGGATAAAATAACTTTAATATTCATAAAAGAAATTGTTAATATATTCACAATTTCTAACTGCTGAATACTATTAAGATTTAAAAGTCTCTTGCTAGATTTTTCTCTATAAAGCTAAAACAAAAGACCATATTCCAGAATATTGGCAACGGATGAATGTGCTAATATTAACTTCCTAGTTCTATGAAAATAATTGCTAAAATACGATTACACCTTTTAAAACTGATAATTCAACGCAATGTAATTATCCCTATTATTTATTTTGTTTAGATAAATAGAAATTGGATTTTATAAATGAAATAAACCAATGAAAAATATAATTTAAGTTTTGATATTTTCTTTTATTTTAAACATTTGATTATATATTCTACGTTATTCGAATATACATAAAACACACAAAAATGGTTCCATTTAAGTTTTTAAAAATGACAGTTTCATTTCTTCAGAGAAAATTATAAATCCATCATCCCTATATATATTTGCACACACAAATAATAGTTTAGAAAAAATCCATGTCAAAATTATCTATAAAATTCAATAATTCTAGATATTCTTGTTACCTTTGCTGAAAGTAAAAAAGCTTTACGATTCCTGTCAAAAAGAAAAAGAAAAACATGATCCCACTTTTTTTTAAAGAAATATGATTGAAAGTAGTAAACAACATGCGCCGGACGATAAATAAGAGAAAAAGATGTCTTCAGCAGTGGGGAGGGGGTTCATCGTTGGAAAAAGAATTTACAACTATTCCTTCACGCTGTGATTTTTGTCCGGATGACAGAAAACAGGACGGGCAAATGGAATTGGATTTTGAGGCGCACAGCAGCTTTATGGATATGGAGTTCAATAAAACTAGGTTAAAGATAGAATTGGTTGTTTTGAGATTGAAATATCACAATTGTAAAGAAAGGGTTCAGTTTTTTTTCCTTGCTGAATTTCTGTTGTAAATCTTGTTTGTACCAAAGTTTACAGGGCATCTCCTATTTTGAAATATATTTATGTATGGGGAAAGCAACTATTTACATTTTTTAAGATATATATAAACAAAAACTATATATAAAAACTAAACTATTATGATATATAATAAAACTATTAATCAAAAAATATCAATATATCTATAAAGGTATGCAAAATTGATGAGGCTTGTTTATTTCCAAAAGCCTCAACAGAATATCACGCATTATTATGGTTTGAAAGATCTTCAATGAAGGAATCTTCCTTTTATACACTAAGGCAAAAACATTCATGTAATCAGACAAACATTCATTTAGTTAACTTAATGTAAAAAACAAGATTTTTTTAGTAAAAGTGTAGTTTAATGTGTCCCTTGCTGCGCCAAGGATGCCAAGTCGCCAATAAATATGGCGGGCAAAATAAACAAACCTTCTGCAAAACAGCTACGGTTATCACTTTCTGCATTAAAATTATGATTTTTACTGGCAAGTATTGTAATTTTTACTTTAATCTGAGCTTTATTTAATCTGTATCTGAGATTTTTTTTTTACCTTTGGGATCACTATCGCTGTTTATCTTAACAATTTTGAAGAAGTTTTTCAAACTGGATGCACCGGTCTGTTCTGTGAAGAGCAAAATTTAGAAGACGCGATGCCTTTCGGCATCTGAAGAAGGCACCGGGAAGAATTTAACTTAAAAAAACCCAACCTACGGTTTTGCTAGCGGCGGTAACGGGAACCTAGTAGCTTTGCTAGCACATTGAAGACAAGGACTGTGTGGGTAACAGGAACAGTACATACAAAAAAACCCTCCTTTCCTGACTTCATCAACTCGTAATATATATATTCCACTCACCCTTCACCCATTCTGCAGATTCAAAATTCTTCCTGCCATCCCATCCATCAGACATCCATTCTTGCACAATTATCAACCATCAGAGCACAAAAAGAATTAAGAGAACTGTAAAGAATACCATTGCAGAAGATTTTTAAAGAAAGAATTCAAACGATTTTTTTTAAAGCGCATATTGACAGTTAAAAATTGCTAAAGAATAAATATTTTCTGTTCGTATTCACATTAAATATAACATTGCAGTGTCTTATTAGTAGTAAAAAAACTTAATTATAATACAGAACTAAATTAAAATCTTTAATAGATATTTTTTATTATTTTCAATTTACTTTTTTTTATAAAATAATTGTTCATGTACAACTCAACCATTGTAAAAAGTAGTAAACAAAACAGCATTAGAATTGCTAGAAGATCGTTTCGTTGGATTGCCATATTGACGACAAACTCGGGAGGCACACTAAACTACACTTCCACCAAATATGATAAAATAGCATAACCTTAAAACTTCTGGGTATCAACTACAAAATATTATATCGATAAAGGTACGAAAAATTTATGATGTTTGTTTATTTTCAAAAGTTTCAACAGAGGATCATGAATTCTTACAGTTTGAAAGTTCTTCAAGGAAGACATTTTTCGTCCATAGTTTTTTTTAAGTTTATGGAATTATTTTGGTAAGAAAATAATGCTAAACCATCAAATGGCTGCAATAATCTCAGATATTTTCAATTAACCCTTTGACTAGTAACTAAATAAATATATCCAACTCCTTTACTTCTTTAAGAAATCTATGATCAAAGGTAAATTCATCACATATTTCATATAAAATTGTTTATGCTTTTCTTTTCCAAATAGCAGGCCTTTCCACTATTCGAACAACGACATATCAAAGTCATGTAAAACAACTGAAATTCTACTGCCATTCAAATTGCACTAAATTGAATTTCTGTCATGGAATAATAATTTGAAAGTATAATGACAATATAAATGACATAATTATAATTTCACTTTGAAATTCATAGATCATAGATATAATTATAATTTTCCTTAGAGGTATATAGATTGCAGATATAAATATAATTTTTCTTAGAAGCATATAAATTATAGATGATATAACTGATATAATTTCTCTTAGAAGTATATAAATCATAGACACATTTTCTATAGTTTCAGTGCTTCAAATATAGACAATTTTCTAGAACTAAAAACTATATGTATTTTCAAGATATTACTTAGCTACATTTATTGCTTTCTTAAAATTTTATTAATGTTTCTCAATGTACTCTTGGAAATGGATCCCAAAGTCCGAAATCGCGGATGAGTCTTCCCCTGACGCTAATAAGCCATAAATTTATATCTTGCATAAACCAGTAATGAGAAAATAGGCAAAAAGTGAGAATAATGTTGCCAATTGCTTGGAGCGAACCTTTTGTTCTAGAGAAAATTTGTAATATTAGATTACCCAGTCATTAGTGATGGACGTAATGATAAGGAAGAGTAACCATCTGTAGATGAGGAACAATGATTGTAAGACACTCTTTGCAAAGTGGCTTTTCATAAATGGTTTAACTAAACCCCTTTCCAAAGTATAGATAAAGCTCAGAGAAACAAATCTTTTTTCTTTTTAGTATAAGAAATAAGTAAAAAAAAGGAAGTAATGTAATTGCCAACCTCCCCCCCTCCCCCATCTAGAAATAGGGATTTTCACAAATATTTGCGTTTCAAACCTCCCTGCATCCAAAAACACACATTTAGAAACTTGCCTCTTTGTGAATATGATAATTGAAAAATTTAGACTAATTTGATGCTAATTAAATTTTATATGTGGTTTTTACACCAAACAGATTTCTGTTTAGTTATCTATGAAATACATTTTCAAAAAGTTGCGCTGGACATCAGAGTGAAAATGGACACGATAATTTTAAAATTCGGACATCGCTGTCAACAGAATTTAGTACACAATTTTAACAACTAAACTATGGAATTGAATCTAATTTAGAATCAAATCTGTCAAGCGGTTCATCGTCTGTTGGTCTGTACTTTCGCATGCATGTGAATTCAAGAGCTGGAAAATGCAACTCCTTGCTTAAATGAAAATTGGTATGTATTTTTTTGTATAGTTCTGTGACAGTTTTCAATCTCAATATGTTAGCAAAAGATATTCAAAATTCATACTCGCTTTTTTTTTACTAATGTTACGAAGCATAAAATGCTCATTTGAGGAAATCAAAAATTAAAAATCTGAACATACATAGCGTTTATAGAATTACACAGTTTCTCTTATTTTCATGTGGGATGGTGGGATGACAATACTTTTATTACGAAATCCAAAGTAGAAAACCATTAAATAAGTTTGAAGATCGCTGTATATTAATAATGGGAGCAAATAGGAATGAAAACATAAGATTATAGAAAAATGATTCCGGTTTGAAGATTTTATCAAGAGGCTTATCAACAGGTACGGAATGAAAATCAGGGATATTTTCTGTTAGGTGCCGGTCTTTCGCCCAGAAATTGACCCCCATCGTAACCCTAAAATCTCGTGAAATAGAATTTTACAGTGACAAGACTTAATATATACAAATGAAAATAGTATATCGCAACACTTAAGGAAATCAAATTACAAAATTAATAAAAGACATATTTAAAAAATTAAGCATCAAAATATAGAAATTGATAATATAGGAGTATAATGCAAATAATAAAATGCAAAATCGATAAAGAAGCAACATATAAGAAATTTTAACGTCCATCTTAATACAAAAAAGTTAAATCATAAATTTGTAAAAACATCATAAGTATAGAAATTCGAAAAATCGAATTTGAACTTAAACTCAAGCTGAAATTAATTATCCTCCTACATAATTTGTACAAAAATTAAAAAGAGAAAACGTAACTTACACTTGAATACAGATGAAACTGGCATTTTTAAAAGTTCCCGCATATCAAGTTGAAACGCCCACAAAGCTTAGACAAAGCACATTATCACACATGATTTATTTTGAAAAATCATAGCGCCATCTATTGAGATAAAATGAAAGAAGAAAAAAATTAGGTAGCATGATTCTTTTTTTTATTTATTTATTTGTTGCAAATTTTTATTTCATTTTTACGGAACAATTCCATACAGTACTGATATTGAGCTTGCAACTCAGTTTATAAATTTAAATTTTTCTTCTACAATTTTTTTTCGTCACTGGTCGTCCAACAATTATCATGTATCGAATAATATATAATAAATGTAATTATATTAATAATTCGATGAAAGCATCAAAGAAAACAATATCTAATGGATAGAAACGGCTCATGTATATCAACAAAAACTGCTGTTCGATTTTATCAACTACTATATACTTGTTTTTTTTTCCATGTATTATACGCGAACAGGAAGTATTCCGGTGTATTACGCAAAATTCAAAATCATTGAATTGTATTGAAATACATTTTTTGATAACAATAAAATATTGTATTGAAATACATTTTTTGATAACAGTAAAATTTTTTGTTTTAAGAACTTCATTAATAATGAGTTCTATTTTTTTTTTTTTCATTGGTGAACCAAAAAATTTGCGCCAACTCATTTAGGATCAAATTTCATTTCTTCATAATTTCCAACACGTTCTGGTTTGTCTGAAAACCATCCTTGTAGAAGCTTAAATTTGACCACAATTATACCCTCAGCTTTAAATAATTTTTATTCCTAACAAAGAGCAAATTTTAGAATTTGAATTAATCTACATTCAATACGGCTACCAATGCAGGAATTTTCCTAAATATTACCCATGAATTAAAACACGGCCACTCTCAATCAGCTTCATCGAATGATCGGTAAATTTGAATGCATCCCAACAGCCGGAATTAATTCCATGCCAGATAATAACCGTTCAGAAGGCAACTAAAATGGAAAGCGTCTCAATTAAGTGGCTTCTGTAATTAACCGGAAGACCGGAATTAAATCAATAATCGCTACGAATTCGGATTAGAATTTAAATCCTATTAGAGGATCGGTCCATCAGGAGGCAATGCGAGTCATTATGATTCAATTAGGATGCCGGGTCGCGAGTCATAATTTCAAAACTTTGAAACGCATTCGATGAGGCATGATACAATCGTCTTATGGATAAACTCGGAATTGAGTTCAGTGTTGGTTGGAATTGTAAATATAATGATGTTTTATATTTAGACTTTTCGATTTATTAATTAAGTCGATCGAGTGGATTAGGTTTGTTGAGAAGAAGGCATACATGTTGGAATTACACAAAATAGGATTGGAATTAATATTTAAGTTTCGGTAAATTTATTTATTGAAATTCATCATTTAATGTATTACGTTTATTTCAAGTGGAAAGTTATTATCCGTATTGAAAGTCAAAATATAGATATTTTTATCGGTTTTTATCTTCACTGTTTAATTAATATCCAAATATCCTTTCTGTGTTTTTTTTAATGCAGATAAGCTTTTGTAATCTGCCGTTGAAAGCATAGTGAAGTATCTTATGCTCAACATTCACGAGATACTATTTCATGAAAGTTGGTCAAGTAGTTGGGAAAGAATGCAATAAATGATTTATTTTAATCATACAAATATCAGAATAAACTAATACTTTGAAATTAATATTCAATTGTCCAGTTCAAATTCAATTGTCCAGTTCGAATATTCAAATTGTCCAGTTAAATTCAATATTGCCAACAGGTGTGTAGTTTTTGATCTGCTTGGTTTTATTTTGTGAATGTGAGTGTGGTGTTCTATAAGTGTGTATGTATGTGTGGTGTTGTGTGTGTGTGTGTGTACTGTTGTATGTGTGAGTATTGTTGTGTGTGTGTATACTGTTGTGTGTAGGTATGGGTGGGTATGCCACGTTAATAATTTTTATTATCATTTTTTTTTCATTTGATCTAAGTAATTTTTTCTCAATTATGTCTCAAAATTTTTTGATAGTCTCTGAATGTGCCTTTCAAACATTTTATTAAATATTTAAAACAATAAAAAGTTGCAATGCCATCTTTGATTTTATCCAAACTTTTTACTTTTTCAAAAGCTAGTAATTGTCGCTAAAATAATTTTACATACGAATGCAGCTGAGGTTTTCTCAGGTCTTCAGAGAATTAATTTAGATTGCACAGATTTGATTTTTTTGGGTTCTTAGTAAGATTAAGACTTCTATTTCATTATCCATCTAAAGTGGTTATGATTATATCTTGCAAATTTTTAATATAAAACTGAAGAGTAAAGAAAACCTTATTAAAATAACTAAATGTAAATTGTGATTTAGAATTCTCCATTTTTTTTCTTTGAAAGTCATAATTTTATAAACAAAAGAAATATTTTTTAATAACTAAGTAAAAACATTATCGTTTTTCAAAGCTCGCCGAGATAAGAGAGTAAAGTCGGAAAAAAAATAACATTTGATATACTTCGTAATTAATAAAAATAATGTCTTTCATGTGCTATTTTAAAATAATTAAAAAAGGAAGCAAAATATTATTTTTAGATACAAAGTTAAAACAGAATCCTAAAATATTCATTCAGTTTCATTACACATCTACTTTGAAAATTAGAAAATTAATTTTTAATGCATTTTCGATAAAAAAGATTTCTCAAAGTAATCTATCTTTGATTATTAGAACATTATTATTTCTTGCTTATATCTAAAATTAGGATTTCTCGAAGCAAACGATTTCTTTTTTCATAGATTATATTCCATAGATAAATAAAAGTAAAAAGTAAGGAGATATTTTAATAAAAAGAATGGTTTATAACTCAATAATTTTAGAGGTATTTTTAAAGAAAATTCATTATATTTGTAATATGTTTTACATTGCTTTATTTAGAAAATAATTATTTTTCATTATTTTTTCGATGTTTATTTAAGGCATTTTCTTAATTAAAATTCATGAAATATTGGGAAGTGAATATTGATCAAAATCTTTCACTGATGGATAGATTAATGATGAAAGTTTCTGCAAATAATAAATTGTTAATTTTCATTCTAAAAATGTTGCATAGCCAGGAGCAGTTGAATTTGAAAGCAGAAATATTGTTTTTTTTTTAAGAACTTAAAGGAATCTTATTTGAATAAAGTGTGATTTTTCAAATAATGTTTTCCATAGCTTAATTTCATTACGATATAATTCTGAAAAAAATTTAAAGGACTGGTCCAAAAGCAGTCATAACTATCTAAAGGAAATAACTATTGTAGAGGGACGAGACTCTTTATTATGTGTTATGCCATGGATGAAAGAATGAGTTCAGTTTCAGGAACTACTTTTTATTAGCGGGTTAAGTTCTACGGCACAAACATTTAACACAAGCATATTGAAGAACAAGGTATAGAACAAATACACACGACAAGCAAGGACAACACCAGAGACAAGAATGAGGAATCATGGGAAAACATGGCTCTTGATAGGTGGCTCTAGTAGCGCCACCTATGAAGAAAGGAGAAGGCAGTAATTGTAACCGCTACACTATCACACATTTTACGGAATAAAATTATCACTTGAATTATACTTGAATTTATTGAAATATTACTTGAATCTTGAATAGATTGTCAAATAATACAAAAAGCGGAGAGACATAGAAATATATCTTTAATTACTTGCATTGGAAAAGCTTAAGTTGATAAATCTCAGTATGAGATTCTTTGCTTATAGTATATTCAAGCGATAATAAATTTCATGCAAAACATTTGCAAGCGTTTGAGGGTTTACAGATTATTATAGTATACCATGTAATGAAATTGCATTAAATGGGGATAAGTAAAATTTTTAGACTTCTATTTGCATCTCACAAGTTTCAGTTTATTTTTCAATAATTTAGTAATTTTATGCCAATAAAGCAATATATAGAATAACTCTTTTCTGCTACACATTTTGGGCAAAAATATCATAGAGCTCATGATTGCTGAATTTTCGACGGCAGAAACGTATGCGGACATAGCTATTTTCTTGAAACTAATTAATAGAGCAATAAAAATGCGAATGTCTATAGCAGCAGAAATATCTTCTCTATAACTGATATTTTCATTTAAGTGTACCTCTAAATATGTAAGTTTTTCCACAAACTCAATTTTTTTCAAGTTGTAAAACTCAATCTTGAATACATATCTAAGGTATAAATTATTATTATTAAAATAACTCGAATATATGTACTATTTTGTAATTTTGTTTCATTGATACTAATAGTAAATTATAAAAACATAAATTAAGCTTCATTATAGCAAAGTTACTGTATTAACGACAGAAATTAAAGCTCGGATAAAAGAAGAAAAGTATAAATATAATGAACAATTTTCCATATTGGCATATTTGAAATAACTTTTAAATCTGATTCCTGCATATATACTGTTATTTTTAACTGATTTTTCAAAAAAAATTGTATTTGGAATTTTGATTATTTTACATTTGGATTTTTTAATTAAGCAAAAACATTTAAAGGAGTAAAATCTAGGGAAATATATCTAAATCTTTGGAGACTATTCAAATGTAAATTTGTAGATTACGTATTTTTAAAGAAGGTATACATCCAAAACAAATGGCATATTTAACTTTTATGGATTGCGATCAATAACTAGAGCCCGAATACTTTTTTGATGGGCAGTATAAGCAATGTACCGAAAAATATATAGTTTAGATTGATAGATATATATATAGAAAAATAAATAGTTAATAAAATATCGCTATCTGTATTTGATTTCGACATTCTTTTGCTACTTTTTAGCGTTGTGCTATCATATGAAACTAATTTTTAAGCTTTTACTAATTCATTCAAATTTTACTTAGAATTTTTGTATTTTATTTATTTTCAATTTTTTTCTTTTGATAGTTTCAAATATTTTTAAATTTTAAAATGCATGGTTTAGTTCATTGTATACTTTAATTATTTGACCTTAAATATCTTTTGCACTCTAAACATCAACTAATGAAATGTGTCTATTTATTCTTGAATCAATTGCTATTCCTTTAATGAGGGAGCATGGATGTCGTTGGAATTTAAAATTCACTTTAGTTTCCTTATTCTGGTATTAGCAAAATATATAATCATTTATTTTTCTAAAACTTTGTTCCAAAATATGTATCAGTTAAAGATTAATAATTAGTGTAAAACTATCTCAGGATGTGAAATATAGTTGAACATTGATAGCCTAGAGCAGGGATGGCGAACCAATGGCACGCGACACAATATTTTGGGCACGCCGCCTATCAAAATGGTTTTAATTTTAGTTCAAAATAACAAAGTTCACTATAAAGTATTATGAACAAACGCGAGTGTTCCCATTCCGTATTTTAAAAAGCACGAAAATTTGTACGGCTGTAAACATTCGCTTGCTGAGAAAGAAATTGATTTGAAAAGAATTGTTTCAGTAACTGATGGCGCTTCAAATATGGTGGGCAAAAGTTTTTTTTCATTAGTTTATTTCAAACAGACGTAGGGCATTCAATTCTTGAATTTCATTGCATTATTCACCAACAAGCCTTGTGTTCTAAGAGTGGTTTAACATTTCTTGATAATATAAAGGCGTTAGTCACAAAAATAGACAAACTCATATCGTCGTAGGCTTTAAATAAGAGAAACTAATAATAATGGAATAGGTTTGAAGTAAGCGAAAAGACTTTAATTGAGGCTTTGTAGATGAATTCAATTCGATGTATGGCTTACTAATGTATAATAATGTTCGCTGGTTAATGAGCAGCGGGAACGTACTTCAAAGATTTGTTGACTGCTTGGAAGAAATCAGACTGTTTCTGGAAAATGAGGGGGAAATTGAACAATACTCACAGTTGTTGGATGTGGCTCTCAAAATTGAGGATTTTACAGACACATGCCAACATTTCAATGAATGGAAAGTAAAGCTTCAAGGCACAAATAAAACAGTTATCGGCATGACAGATCTCATTCGGGGACGCGGGACTGCATGTTTTCAGGAACGATATTATTACAAGAAGCTACAAGTACTTCCTAAATTTGAAAAATATATATATATCAAAGATTTAGATATACATGAGAAACAATACGAAGAAACAGTTAATGAAGAATTTATTTCCATAATTGATTCTTCAATCAAGGAATCTTCAGCCAGATGTTCTAAGTTCAAAGAATTATCGGAAACGCTCAAGTTTATTATGTACCCTGATGTGACTTCATTTGATAAATTGAATTGGTCCCAATTCTATTAGTTGGAAATTAAAGAATTTAAAATGCAACTGATTGATTTCCAGTCCCTATAGATTCAAAAATTTATTGAAACAAGGAAAAAGTTGGAATTGATTGAAACAAAAAGATCAACAAGCAATATAAGTAAAAATACCAGTAACGAAATTTTGGAAACATGGAATTCGGTTCCAGACACCTTTAACTGTTTTGAGAAGCTGGCTCATGCTATTTTAACCATATTTTCATCCACCTATGCATGCGAATCATTATTGTCAGAGGTAAGTAGCATTAAAGACTCTCTTAGAAACCGTTTGGCAGATGACGCCAATTCAACATGCATTCTGCTAAAAGTAACATCTTACAATTCTAATATAGGTTATTTGTCATCTAATCTGCAAGCACAGAAGTCACACTAACTTTACTTTAATTGATTAATTAATTTAATTTACTTCTATAAGTGCAAAATGTATTTTTTCGTAGTAAATAAAGAGTTTTGAGTTGTTAGTATTTAGTGTTATTATTATAACAATAATCATGAGTCAAAATTATTTGGCGGCACGTCTATACCTCATTAAACATTTCTTTATAAAAAATGGCACGTTGATCTATAAAGGCTCGCCACCCCTGGTCTGGAGGCTCTGTAAATTGTAACAAATGATTTATTCTTAATAAGCAAACATTCAATTAAAATTTTGCTGGAAAATTCTCTTTAAGATCTGAAAAAACATTGAATAATCGAGGAACTTACTTAAATACCAAAATTTCAGAAATTATTTCTACGGATAAAACTATAGCAAAATATATAAATTCCTTGAGAGCTGTAGTTTAGAAGTTATAGATTGCCTTAAATTATTTATTCTTTAGAGTAAACATGCAATGAAAGTTCATGGAATAAAAAATTCTTTTTAAATTCCGAAATTTACTAAATAATTGGGAGAGGGAGTATTTTAATTCTTTACATCCTATGAATTTAGCCTTCGTATTGGATATGATTCATCTAAAATATCTATGGA
>JAPMOR010085630.1:606794-646959 GCA_026543865.1 Argiope aurantia | reverse complement strand
AGAGAAACAAAATCCAGGCCATTTCAGGCTTCTTACACAGGACATAATAGCATAAAAAAGGAAAACAAATCGGCTCTTTTTGGGCCATTCTTTCAACTCGGAAGTAACAATTACCACCCTCTTCTCCTCTGACACTCCGCTGAGTTCGATTGAGTTTGCACAAATGAAAATGGGTCTTCTTTTTCCAGAATCCATTTTCGGGCTGTGGGATTCCAAATGACACCTCCCGGCTACTTAAAGTTTCAAAAATGAGTCCTCGCAACCCAGTCCTTTTCTCTTTTTCTATTACTATTCTCAGAGTCCGAGAAAAGAAAAAGAGACGCCAGAAACTAGTAGCCTCTGCACCTGGGGACAACGAGAAGAAGATAAAAACGAAACATCAAAGCGAGAGCTGCTTTTGTTTCTTTCGCCAGTTTGCTTCCGTAAATTGGTATGCGAAGCATGAGTTGCTAAACAACGCATGCGCATCTGAAAATGGTTTTGTCTTGAGAATATCAATGGAAATATTGGCAATTCTTCTACCGTTTAAAAATATTTTAAAAAGTGGTTCTTTGGCATTTTTATAATTGGAAATGCTTCTGTCAAAAATGCAGAGTAGTTAGAATGAATTTTTGCTCTTTTCAAAAAATGGTACGGAATGTGTTATTATCTATAAATGCACCAATGTTGTGGTTGATGTCATAAATTGTTATAAAAATTGGAAAGAAAAGAAGCATGCGGTAAAAAAATAATTAAAAACTCATTTTATCCTTTTTGAACACAAAAATATACAATAAAAAAGAATTTTAATAAAATTTTAAGTTTTCTTTTCTATATATTCTGTGCCTATCAAAAGCAATTTATTTTTATAAAATACACCTTTAAAAGTTTCTCTTATAATTTTTAAAGGCATTATATAGGAAATAATCTACAATTAATAAATATGTATTATCCTCGCTTATTTTGCGAAAATGCTTTGCTCTTTAAAAATTATTAATTTTTATTATTATTGACCAAAATTTTTATTTATTTGAAAATAAATTTAGATTTACCTTTATAGTCATTACAATTTTTAATTACATAAAAAGAAAATTGCGATTAAAATTCGAATTATTACCTATATAGTTTGATGTACAGGTTACATGATGCTGTATATTAAAAATTCCAATCGCTTTTTGATCGCATGTCCTAAATTTCCAACATATTTTGGATTTTATCTCTTTTAGAATGGCAAAAGCTTTTATAATTATATTTCAATCAAAACATTTTACAACATCTCTAAAATCGAAAAATCAATAAAAAAATGAATAACAAATACATTGCTAAAAGAAAATTAAATTAAAATTAATTTTCTTGCAAATTGTAAAGCAATCTTTTCATCCAAATCTTTCTTTCCTTATTTTTTTCAAGGAACAAATAATAATAAAAAAGCTCTAAGAAAAATATTTTTCAAAAATTTCTTACTCTCAACCCTGTATATATAATATTAATATGAAAGGTTTTAAAATTCTGACCTACCATATTGTAAAACACATCCGAAAAACTTGCTCGATATCCGAAAAGATTTTATTACTTGGTTCGAAGCAGGACGCATGCGCTGTAATGCAAGTATTCCTTCCTGAATGCGTCAGTGCTTTTTCGCGGAGTGTTAGTCGGAATACCAATGTTGCTGTCTGCGTGTTTTTACGGCGCAATATTTTCCGTGGCGGAATTAGTCCTTTCCTAATCGGCCACTCATTATCCGTCAGGGGCTGCGAGACCTCCTTGAATCTTGTGAGCGGAATCACGAAATACCACGGATTTTAATGCTTATAGGGCACAGGGGATCAAAGTATCCATCCTTCTTACTTTGTTCAGAACTGGAGAACGGTTGATCTCTTTAGGGCAAAACAGCATCCTGAAATAAGACCAGAGACACGACATGTGTTCTGTAACGGAAAAGTAATTATTGGTTTAATGACTTATTAATACTATTATTGTAATAGTTTGCAACATCTCGATATATGAGATCCTGTTTTAGCTGTATGCAAGCTCTTCTATTGTATTTTTATTGAATTTTGTACCTCTATTTAAGATTTCTTTATATTAATTAATGATAAAGAATCATTTCTACCAATCATATATGCCTTTTTATTTTAATAATTTAATTTTATTTCTGTAATGAAAAACTCTTTTTTTACATTCCTTTGTTTAACTTGACTTCTTTCATGCTCTTAAATTTTATGTTATAAGAGGGAATTTTAAAATCTTTTCACTTGATTTCTGATATGTTTGAGTTCTGATATTCAATACCTTTGTCCATAATTATAATACAACAATTTAATAATTTCAGATTTTGATTAAACTGAAATATAGTATTAATTAATCCTAAATTTTGTTTTAAAATTTTTTGAAGCTGATCATCGAGTATTCTAACTTATAAAAATTGATTATGAGATACTAAAATGATCACACTTATGGATTTTAATGTTTATGATCAGAAAATCTGTAATAATCAAAAAGCAAATGAAAAATAAAGTAAAAAACATTTTAAATGCATTTTTATTAATATACTAAAAAGTAGAAAATCTTTTCTTTTTACGCAAAAAACTTCTAATCGCTTAAAATTAAAAAAAAAAAGGAGAAAATTTTAAAACTGAGTTTTATTCTTAATGGATACTATACAAAAGAAGGTTCTAAAATTTTCCCAATAATTTAAAATATTACGAATATAATTAAAATTTTAATTTATTTAGAATATTTACATTGGCATTTCAAGCGTTTGCAAATTTCGTTTCGATTTTCAGATTTAGAATTATTTTTAATACATTAAAAATACTTCATTTTAAAAAGTATACTTTTTTCTTATTTTATTCTTGGTAATTGTTTTTTGAATATTTTTTTTGTGATAGTTTAGCTTTTAATCAATTTAAAAAAATATATTTGCTTCTTAATTTTCATGAAAGTCCAGAATACCGATATAGAATAGATAAAAATCTAGAATCCCAATGACATCAAGCATCTATAAGTAAGTTGAAAACTGTAGTGCCAATTCTTTGGGTTCCAAAAGAAAAACATAATTTCACTTGCAAATAATACAATTAATTCCCTTTAAAAACTCAGAATAAAGGAATTATTTACAGTTTTCGTCAACAGGTAGCTTTGAACCAATATCTAAATCAATTTTTATAGATTTATTATTAACAAAATCAATTTTGTTAAAATTATAATTCGCTAATTCGAAAAGCTCTAAGGGCAGATCTATGACTCCAACCAATATAAATATAATTATACAACTTACACTAACAAACAAATCTAAAACCTTGCCTCTCTGCTGTAAAAATTAAACAAAGATAACTTTACGTTCTCATTGAACTTTCCATTATTTTCAATCACTTATTCATTTCCCTAAACTGTGTTTTCTACTGCTTCACATAAAGTGACCTGGGTGAATTAGATGTAAAATGTAACTATGTTACTCAAATCTGAGATTATGTAGCATCTGTCTTTAGATACAGAATCCTTTAAAAAACACAAAGCCGAAAATCGCATGGTGAGAGATCAGGGGATCATGGTTTGCCAGATTGTTTGAAAATGTTTTATTATATGATCTTATGTGGGATAAAGTTTAAAGAAACGTTAAGCTGCACGAATGATCTGATGTGACGTATCTTAATGCCTAAAAATGGTATTTTGAATGCGGACTCTCTCTTGAAATTCTTGAATAAAAAAAACTTGATAAATATTACAATATCTGATTCTATTTATATCAAAATGAAATAAAACCTGTGGATGTTTATTTCTCAGAATATTATAGTCCTTTCATACAAAAAACGATAAAACAACATAATATTGCCACTTTTGCCACATGCAATGAAAGCTGTTGAACAACATTAGGATTCTCTTAAACCCAAATCCATCAATGGTTTGTGCTCACGTTTTCGTCTAAACAAAAATGAGTTTAGTTGCTCCCTAAAGCATTTCAGGAAAAAAAACAGTCGTTCATATTCATTGTCCAATAAGATGTGATAAGAATGTTATTAGAGCTTCCGTATCATATTGTTGTAGTAATTGCATATTTAGAATCTTTTATAGATAATACTGCAATGTTTCATGCATCACTTTTCTCACAAACGAAACCAGCATGATGATTTCATTTATAAAAGCTGATAAACTTACATTATCATAAGACTAGACACTTCATAATCTACTGCGGCAGTAACAACATCTTCAGCACTAGAATTGTTCACTTGTTTTTTTCTTCTGATAGAAAGAAAGTTGAGTCGGCCTCAAATCTCTCAATCATTTTGAGAATGCCATGATCAGATATTGGATCGTTTTTAGCAATTTTCTCTTTCTAGAATTCTCGAAGAGCTGCTGCTGCGTCGTTGTTATTTCGATAAAATAATTTTATGAGAATAGCCTTTTCTTTCATAGTTATAGTTTTTACCAAGCATAAATTCTTAAACCTTTTCAAAAATAGTAAACTTATTGGGCATCAACCGAACCACTGACACATTGACATGAAACGTACTGTAACTATGTTCGGAATGAATTGTTCGGAAAACGCTCTAAAATAGCCACATTTTTTAATCTTTGCATACAAAATATTGAAAAAACATGTATGAAACTAAAATATACCAATTAAATGACAAAAGGTTTTTAAAATTTGGGAAAAACGGAATTATTTTGGCTAAAAAGCTGGTATAAAGCAAAAACCTTTCAGTTTAAAGCTTTATAGACTGATTGGATTAAAAGTTTACAAATCAACTCAAGAAATATATTTCCTAGTTCCTGAACTAAAAAATCTGTATTTCTATCCATTCTTTAAATATTTTCTATGGTATTAAAATAACCATAGAAAATTTCTAAATTATGGGTTACTTCTTCTGTAGTTCGGAATCTGCAGAACGTAATGAGAAATTATTACAACAAATTTGAAAAAAAAAATATGCATTAGATTTCAATTAATGAGGTTTTTCATAAGAAAAATTCTACCAAAAATAAGAATTTGGGAAAATGTCTCTTAAAGATGTAAAATAGCGATAAAATGTATATAAATGCGAATTTAAAAATTCAAACCCCAAAACTAGATTTTAAAACATGATTCAAACGGTTTTTAGAAAGAAAAAAAGTTAAAACTTTAAGAATAGTAAATAAAAAAAATAATATCTTCGGAAAAAAAATTGCAGCTTAGTGACTTATCTTAAGGACTCTGCAATTGTGGGATCCCTAAGGTTATATAATTTGTCAAATATTAGAATAAATAATATATCTTCTTCAATGTTTTTAGTGTAATTAAAAATGCTAAAATGAGCTATTCAATCTTGCTTGACCATAAAGCAATCTGAAAAAATATCTTAGATACTGAATATATCTTTTGGTTTCCATTAATGTATCAATTGTATTATATGTTAGTGAAATTATGTTGCTAAAGTCTTCTGAACACGTGGACTTTAATTATAACAATCTTGCATTTAAAATAACAAATTGTAAAAACGTATGAACTAATTACGCATCGTTAATCATTAGCCTGATTTCATTATTTTTTAATTCATATGAAAGCTAATCACCCTTAAATATATCATAAATGATTGGCTTTCCAGTTTCCACTTATTTTCGAGGGAAAATGAAAAATTACTTTAAATTTCTAAAGAGAAAAATTTTACCAGAATTCTTCAATGCTTTATAAAGTTCTATTGGAAAGGTTCGTTGTTTGAAAGAAGTCCTTATAGATTTTGTAAAAAAAATTTGTGACCTTCTTTTCAGCATTGGAGGTATTGATTTCCTATTATAAATGAATAACCGAAATTGGGACAGTGGCTAAGTCAGAGGACTGGTTCTTTGGGTTTGCCAATAAAGATGACAGCGTGTGTCTGTTGGAGCTTTACAGGCTATCTATTTGATTTTTATTTTGGAATTTTAAATAGAATTTTTATTAATTAAAAATGAAACAAGATTTTGGCATTTGTCCTTGATAACTACCATAAATGTTATTATATGAAATTGAATTTCTGTAGTGAACGTCCAATAGTTTACAAATTTTCAAAAATTCAAAAATTGTTATTTTATGACACCAAATTAATAGTCGTGAGAATTTTTCCAGCATTTTGGCAATTTTTAAAAGATGTTTTTTAGTCTTTAATTCAAAACAATAGATTACTTCGCTGCACTGAATTTCCAAACGCTTTCATTTTTCCCTCTAATATTTAATTGTGTAATTTTCTTCTATTGTTGAAAGCTAAAGGAGAAAGATTCTGTTTAGTATCTATGTAGTTTAGAAGACAAATACAAAATTGAAGTTACAATATCACGAGACCCCCCGGGGGGCACCTCGAAATGAGGATGAGATGCTTCCGGCATGGTGGTTGGATCTCGCCACCCTGGATGGAACACTAATAGGTGGGGGATTTAACTCCTCCCATCGATGATGGGACGTACTTCCTACGGGAAGGGTTGCACCGTGGCCGGTGATGGCCCTTAGGACTCAACCACAGTTCCCGCCAATTGCTTTTGCGGCTGTCTGGTCATTCAGTTCTATGGTTTGAATCCGTGTGCCTTCGGGCGGGTCGGAGAGTTAGATGGTTGACTTACAATATCACGAGGACGTACTTCCTTTGGGAAGGATTGTATCGTGGCTGGTGATGGCCTTTAGGACTCATACACAGTTCCCGGCAATGTTGCTGTTGCGGTAGTCCGATCATCCAGTATTCTTTAACCGTGTGCCTTCGGGCGGGTCGAAGAGTCAGTGATATGACTTACAATATCGCGAAATTTAGGAGGTGGACAGCATTTTGTTTTTTAAAAAAGCTATGATATTGTAAAGAAGTTTCTATTTGAAAGGTTACAGCGCACAATAAATAAAACTTAAATAAGACAATTAAAATAACACGATTTTAATATCAAACAATTTGGCGAAATTATGAACATGAAGTTTTTATCTAGTTCATTTATGCAAAACAAAGCATCACTGAGATTTCCGACAAACCAGATAGTCATCTGAATCGACAAGTGTAAAATAAAACTATTAAAGCAAAGCAAAAAAAAAATAAAATTGAGTTTGCACATTTTTTTAAACCTTTTTTTCGCTACAATAATATCGCCTAGTGAATTACAGATGGTAAAAATATGAAATAAATAACTCAAAATATAGTTGCTTTAGAAAAAAAAATGAAAATGAAAATAAAATTGGAAAATTTCCTACAAACAATGATAATAGAATTTAAAATATATAAAAATTATTTTCATGTTTTTTGGCATGCCTTTTTAAAGAAAGTTCTTACAATTCAGTAAAACATCAGAATTGCAAAACAAATTTCTTCAGAAGCGACAAATAATATTTTCTTCGATGACACGTTAATTTAATATTTACTATGAGGAAATATCAGCGGAAAACATCAAAAACAACACAAGATATGAATTTTTTTTCTCCATATTAAATTTTGAAATTCTGGCTTTGAGGTATATTTATTTATCATTACGCGGAATTTCATGGCTGTAAGTGCGATAGATTGCCCTAAACATCATATATACAGGTACGCACGCACACACACAATCATGCATTTTCTTTACTAAGTACAGATAGATGACAACTTTAATGCCAATATTATAGTTTTGTGAATACATAATAATTTGAGAAAGTACATTGATTTAGGTTTGGAAATAAGTTTCATACATAAAAGACTGAAAAGAGAGGTATCAATTCAAATATCGTCCAACTCATATAATCACTAAATCTCAAAATTGTGAGGTTTGTCCCAAAGCAATCTTTTAATTCTACATAATATCCAATCTTATTTAAGATTAGTTCGTTTCTTAAAACAGAATCAATGAAAAATCATTATTTTAAGTTTTTATATATTTAACTGAAAACCTATTTATCTCTTTTTTAGTATTAAATAAAAAAAAGCTACCCCAATTTTTAAAAGAAATGGTTCATTTCCTCGATTTCCCTTTCTAAATTGTGGGTTATTTCAAAGAAATCAGTTTTAGAGAACGCATAAAAAGCAAACTAACTTTTCCAAAAATAGATTCAAAAACCAATGCACCAATACATCCTAATTCTGCCATTCTCAAAATAAATTCTGATTCTATAAAAATTCCTTACTCTCTGCGTATAGATATAGATATATTACTTCCAACGGCACATCAAAATAAGAAAAAATTTATTTCCGCAAGTAGAAGGGATAAAGAAAACGTAGCTACACTTTTAAGAGAAACACTTTTTAGTCTAAAAATTCCAGCATTACCAAAGCTAAGTAACTTTCAGCAAACGGAAATTTAAAAAAGGAAAAAACAAATAAACATTTCAAAATAACAGGCAGAACAAAATGAAAAGAAAGGGAAATCTTTAATGAAGCACCGTATACGAAAGTAATAAAAAGAACAACAACAAGAAAATGGCGGAAAGTTTTGTATCGACTGTTACTAAATTTTACCATTACATTTAAAAGGGAGAAGAAAGCTCGCGCCAACCAATATATATATTATTGAACTGTTGTTACGTGAAGGAACCAAATTTACCACTTCTATTTTGTAAAAAATATAATCTCATTGATGGTTGTGTATCAGCATGAGGTATGCATAGTCTTTGTGGGACGATGATATTGATTTACGAATTCAAAAGATTGTCAATATATTGGGTATTTTATCTTCGCTAAAAGTTATTTTGCTTTTGAGAAAAGGATAATGATCGGAAAGAACAAAGGCTTTGCTTTTGTGCCATGTACTTAAGAGGTTTCGATCATACGTTTGTCCTTTAGGGTCAAGAGATGGATTCGTCATTTTCATAGAATGCTTTAAGTTTCCAAAACCATTTAATTATTTTATGAATAATCTAAAAGCATCGATACTGGTGCTACAAATAGCTTAGAAACTTTTATCTTTTAAAATCCATTTTAAGACTGGAATGTTTAAAATATAATGAATGGTAGATCAACTGTAAATTTCATGCAAATGTATCAGCCACATTGTTATGAATATCGCATTCTTTGTTTCAAAATGCAGTTTGTGTGTTATTTGGTATAAAAAAATTAAATCAGTTATGTAAGTTGCACAATAAACTACGTAGGGTGAAATGGTTCATTTAAAAACAGGAGGCCTCGTAATTTTTAAGAACCCTTTTGTAGAAGCAGTTGTATTTTAAAATGTGTATATTGTAGTATATAATTGGTTTTCAAATGCATGGCAACTATTTTGCAGGTATAATTGATTTTTATTTAAAACATAAAATATATAACCCACTTTTATGTATTCTTTTTTTTTATCAGGAATTTATTAACTATTTACTAACTTCTTTTGCATTTATTACAATAGAAACCGATGAAACCGCATCAGATTTATTTTTTGTAAAAATGGGATTTTAAATTTAAAATTGGTATATAATATTACCTGTAGAAAGATAAGGGATTTTTTGCAATAGGGACACATTATCGAATCATCGTTTTATCTAATACATCATTCTTTTACATCATCATTACATCATATATTTTTTACGCAACCTTGAGTATAAACTATAACAAATGTTGATGAGTTCATTCCCATTAAGTAAGACTATATATAATCTAAAGGAAACATTTATGTGTATTACCAAGCAAGGTGATAAAAAACTAGGCTGGATTTTTTTTTTCATTTCTTGACATTAGTGTTTGTACTTGAACTTACTAGCATATTTCTGAGCAACGAATCCGTATTGTTTCTAAAATAAACTAGTTGCTATACGATGAATATAGTCTATCAAGTCAATGGGAAACGACATTTTAATTCATAAATATTCCGGAAAACAAGAAGCACATGCATCAAAATCACAGTCAAGATGTACACTGGATAATAGAAAACAACACTTAATTTCTAGAATATTCCGGAAATTAAAAAGTACAAGCAACAAAAGTGCAACCAAGATGCACGCTAGGTAATGGGAAACGACATTTTTTCCTAGAATATTCCGGAAAACAAGAAGAGCAAGCAACAAAAGAACATCAAAGATGTGTCCAAAAAGCAACACTTGTAGAAAGCAACAACACAAGCAGGCAACAAATTGCTATTTGATAAAGATAGTGATCTATTTCTGCAGCTTGTAGGAAGCTCTGCGAATACTAACTCTAGAGGAAAAAAAAATCCCTTTCGTGCACTTTCTTGAGTTTAGATATCTTCTGATAGGAATAATGTCACTTTAAAATTCTAAAAATTCTTTTGTCTTAAGTTCCAAGATGAGATGAATCCATAAATTTTACATTTTACATGATATTCTTTTTGTCGGCAGAGTAGTCACAAATATTCGCCAAGAGCGGGGAATCATTGACTCACCAATTATTTAAAAACTTTGAAAATTTCTTATTCATCCATAAGAGTGCAGTGAAACATCATTATTGATTTGTAACAATATATAACGTTCGATCAACAAAATGTATTTAAGTATCGCGTTTTTCTTTATTGGAAAAACAACATCTTTCTTTAACTTTATATCGATGAAGATTTCTTGAAATTTATTAATTTTAGACATGGGAAACTAATTATATTCATGATGAACATGATATCAATCTTGCTATGTATATTTGTTTGGAAAAGACTTCATTTTTTCAACAGTTTACAGAAAGATATTTATATAGTTGGTTTCTGGATGTAAAAAATAGTCTCTGATAATATTTTGTAAAAAATATATCAGGGAATTGGTGTTCCAGATATAGCAGTGTTTTATCCTATGCTATTTATTTAGACACATTTTTATGTGTTTGTTATTCTCCCTAACTTTTATCTCTTGATGGCTTCGGACATTTAATGCTAAAAGTAGTTGGTGAATTATTTGGTTCTTGAATAATATGTTTGTAGTATTAAGATTTGGTAATAAGAAAAGTTTACTTTCATGTTGTTTTGAAAGTGACAAAAATATATCAAAACACCAAGATTCATATCAAAACTTTCTGGAAAGTAATATGTTCTAAATACAGTCGAAAATCTTTGTTTAAAGTGAAATGTTCTAAAATGTTGCTCAATTGTGTCATATCTTATTTATCATTTACAATTTGATGTGGCTTGAAGTTATAAGTAATGCTTGTATGCGCTGTTCAGACTGAAATATTTGTGGTGAAAAGCTTATAACTCAGTTAACAGCTACGAAACACGAGCAATTGCTTTTGACTAGTGGTCCTGTTAATCGGCTGCGAACCATAAGGTCCCAGGTTCTATCCTCGCTCATAACAATCCGTTACATTGGTGACCCGCTCAGTTCAATCAGCCACATATTTATTGGATGTTTTGAATAAGAGAAATTCCATTTGAATGAATTGTCTAATACACGCGACTTTATATTGAAGCTGAAGCTATGTATAAAACCTTAAGACCGAAAAATGATTGTGGATGAAAAAAATAAATGAAACGGAACTAAAAAATGACATTTATTATTAAAATAGAATGAAAAAATAGAAATTATTTCAGAAAAGTTATTAAATTCAAAATTAGTGAAGAGAAAAATTGGATCTATTTTGATTTCTTTTTTATTTTCTCCTATACAAAAGGCAGAAAAAATATTATAATTTCAAAAAAAAAATAATCAAATTCAATATTTTGACAACTCTCTTTATTTCAGACTTCTGTAAAATCGGAAATCACATTTTTTGTATTATGTCCATTTGTCTGTATGTGAACACGAGAATTTAAAACTTTTGAACTAGACGAATGAAACTAGATATATGAATATAAGACCAAATTTGTAGATTGCGATCAAGTCGACGAAATATAAAAGTATGTCTGTCTGAATTATCAAATCAAGCAAACTCGATAATTAAAAAAATGTAAAGAACTCGATAGATAAAATTTGGTACATACATATATGACACCTAAAATGTAGAATCTCAGGAAATTTGAACCCATTCTGCCAAAGCAAAGACCATCTGTCAGTCTGTCCTTTGGTATACAGGCAACCTTGGGAACCATAATAACTCAAAAATGTATAGACTTAAATTAGCAAAATCATATATGTGATTCGTGTGACTACAACCGTAATCAATATTCGAATTCCAGTATCAATCGGTCGTAATTAAGGCGCCCAAAATACATAATTCCACGATAGATTCGATAAAAATATTAGCTTCCCGCTAAGCATTACATTTCATAATTATTTTCCCCAATGTCATGTAAGACATTTGCAACCTCACTCAAGGTGCACAATTTTATGCTCGGAGAGCAGGAAAAGACTTTTATTAAGAAGTGTGTTAGAAAGTTTTTAGGGAGATCTTTCCCACTAATTTAAGAAACTTACCACCGTGAAGAATAACTTGCAATAATCAGCAAGACGGAGCATATGTTGTTATTATGATATTGTTATAGACCTGCAATTCGGCTTCCCAGCATGGTTTGTTCCACTATCAGGGGGACTGTTTTAAAGTCATCATTATCGGACGGAGTCCTTGTGTCACGTCGGAGGTCCCAGAGCTTGACGACTTTGGTGCCAAAATAGATTACACCCGAAACTTCGAGAATTTTCCCGATCCGTCCAGTAGGAACCGAGATACGCCTCGAACGTTCCTGATTGGTTGAGAGGTTTCTAGCCCCGTCTCCTGAGACCCTCGAAGCTGTGGACCCATAAATGGGTCCATAGCTTCCAGAGCAGTCAAGTCAGTAATCCGGGTCAGAGTCGGAGAAGTAGAAGACGGAGTAGTCGGAAGCGACTGAGTCAAGCTAGTGCTGAACTGAGCTGTGCGCTACTGTCTGCAGTAGATTCTGGTTGTATGCTACACGTCTTGGCTGAAGATAGTCGTCTCTGTGCTGTATATAGCTGTCGCTTTTGTGCTGTCCTGTGTCTTCGTGTAAATAAACGTCGTTGCTTTTATTCTACTTCCGCCTGCTGATTGAGCTTCCTTCGCACCATATAACTTCCACTATCCAAACGAACCCCGGGAAAAAATTCGTAACAATATATATTAGCATTATAACATATATTCGATAGCTCATTAATGCTAGTTGGACTGTGAAGTTTTCCATTCATGCTAACAGCTTATTCTAAATTTTATATCATAAAGAAGTTATTTAACCCTTTAAAGGGCCATTTTTTTATAGTCATATTATTTTTAAATATTTTTAGGCTTACAATTAGAATAAGAAATGGGTTCATTTAGCTTATTAGATAAATTTAATTTGATTGATTAATTAATTTAGTTAATTAATAATTAAGTATCAAATCAAAGCACATCATTTTGGGTAAAATAAAGAACTAAAGCATCTAAGTGTCTGTCTTTCTAAAAAAATTTCTCAGACTTTATGCCAACCTACATAAACTCATACAAAGATTGATAAATTTGGTGGGAAGCATACTTCCCACGGCCCTAGAAAAGGTTAACCGTTCCTGTGGGAAACAGAGATTTCCCTTGGTTTATATTAACGTCACATTAGTCACAGTGGCGATTTTATTTAAGTTTTCATATTTTTCGACTTAGGAGAACTGACCGATTAAGATTAATTAATAAAACAAGTGTTGAATTTGAAGTTTGACAAGTATAAATTATTTTCGAATTTGAAAACATCAAAATCTAGCAAATATATGTCTGTGATTTAGATGAAATTCAGATCCTTGAATAGACACAATCCTTGAATAGAAGCCCCATGAAAATATATTTTTTTTAATAATAGTTTGTTTATTAGGAAGGAGAATCTCAATTTGAAGAATGTAGCACGTGCTATTATTGATACCTATTATGTTCAATCAGATATTTTTGAGTTATCACATTTACCATAATCAAGCTATTTTCTCAATCTGTTAATGACTATACTTCTAGTACAGTTAATACCCTAATGGCATAGAAGTATATTTATTGGTTGTTTCTGTTTATTGGCACAAAAGCCATTCCTGGCAAGATTGTCCTAGACAAATTTCTATATTTCCGTCTGTTAAATAAAATAATTAAATTATTTTTGACTAATTGAAAGCAGGAAGGTCTATCAAAATGATTCTGTAATTATGTACTGCAATTAATCAAAAAGCATAATATAATCAAAATAATATAGTCGCCTTGGAAATTAACTTTTTATTTTATTGCATTATTGATAATCAAAATCTTTTTGTTTGATTATACTAGATCTAATATTAATGAAACAAAATAATGTAAAAAATTCTTTTAAAACCTAAAGTGTAGTTAGAAGTTCCAACATTTCTATACCATTAATTCCAAATAGTGCAAATATCAAATACTGCAATGAAACGAATCCTAGTAAAAAATGAGATACTCTAGTATAATAGTATTTAAATAGTTTACATTTAACTTATATATATGTATGTATACGGTAAATACTATGCTTTATTGTTAACAGTTTAAGACTGATTTTAATTTTTAAATGTAATTAAATAAATACTTGAAAAGTATAATTAAATGGGTATAACAAAAATATTGAAATATAGCAAACAAAAATAATTTTTTTTTTCAAAACTCTACTACATAGAAAATGCTTAAATATAGGCACAATCTGACGATATGTAATGAAATCTTGTATAATGAAATATTTGATATCGTTGGAAAAAAGTTTTAAATGGAAATTTCAGTCTTGATATATTTCTAAACTTTTCATGAACATTAACATTTAATGTTACGGATAGAGGCTGATCTTCTGAGTTCTATATTAAAAGAGGGAATTTCTGTGAGGATAATTTTCTTTATTTTTCTTGAAGCTTATAATAACAATTTAAATTATAGTTTTAAATTATTATTAAGGACCAATTCAGTGGATTTTTTTCCTGAGTTTTTGCATATGAAGAATACTTTCAAAAGGCAAATTTCCATTAGAATATTTT
Organism: Argiope aurantia; assembly: GCA_026543865.1. Lineage (NCBI taxonomy): Eukaryota > Metazoa > Arthropoda > Arachnida > Araneae > Araneidae > Argiope > Argiope aurantia. Next base: position 632,222 of record JAPMOR010085630.1, on the reverse strand, counting down.
TATAAAATTTTAATGTTCATTGAATTTATGGTCAATGACTTTTCCCAAAGCTTTTATGTATGAAGAATAATTTATATTCATTTAACGCTTACTTAAAATATTGTAATTTATGAATTTGAAAAAAGTTAGTTGATTATGAATTCTTTTTATCCATTACTTAAATTGTACTTTTGTTAAAAAAATTTTTATGTTGTGAAACTAGGTTTTGTTTAATAATACGATATGAAATTATTCAGAAAATAATAAAAATTTCATTATTTTTTAATTAAAAATCCAATTAAAGTTAAAAAAATTTCCTAATGAGCATTTATTATCCAAAAACATGCCAACTTGGGTAGTGTAGGAACAGGTTGTGAGTAACGCAACTCATCATCGCAAGTCATTGTGGTTCACACGTAACTAAATATTATAAATAATTGTTAATGGTCTGTATTTGTTTAATTGTTATAATTGTTCATGTTTGTTTTTGAAGTAATTGCTGCAAAAGTATTTTATATATTATTTAGTGTTAAATGAAACTGTTTTTCTGCTGTTGCACCTGGCAACGAGGATTATGTTGTAAAAATAAATAGAAAGAATGCTCGCTGCTACTTAGATTTGACATAGTCTGTGTTTTGATTTTAATTTTTTTTAAACACTTTCAGTCGTTGGTAGTAATATCCTAAAATAAGAAATGTTTATTTTATGTATCGAGCGTTTACAATCTGCATTTTAAAACGTAGTCATACGCCAATAGTAGTTTTATGTCCAACGATCTGTCCTGTGGAGCGCTTTAAGTTATTTTTGGCACATGCATGTCACATTTTACAGATAGTATGCCAGTTTATAAGCACTATCTTTTTAAATATTTGCTACTATGAAACAGAATTCACAAGAAAATATGTAGAAGTACAGGTGAAAAAGTTTAGTTTTGCTATAAACTTGATATTGCTAGCTGATGTAGATACTGTAATAACAAGTTATGCCATCTTAATCAAATGTATCTTAGAATAGGATAGAAAAGTTTAATGTTGCTTTCAGGATCAAATTTGAGAAACTGAATAACTTTCAGATGAATACATTGTAAATCAAGATTGATCTCTGAAGAAGAATTTTAAATAATATAATTCTTTAAAAGGCCAATTTTTAATCCCTATTCCTCAATTGCCTTACGAAATATCTCGGAAAAGTTCTGTAAAACCACTTTAAAATTTACTTCCATTGATATTTTTAATTGTAATTAGTAAATCTAACAAAATAGAATTTAAATATATGCAGAAGAAGCGGCATTAAACAGAGATGACAAAGACTGTAATGATAATCTATTTTTAAAACTAATTTGTAATTATCTGTGGAAGACCTGAAAGGAATTTCAGAATATAATAGAAATAAACTGAGATCATTACTTTAAACTGAAATTTTAGATTAAAAGTATCTTAAAGAAATAGTTTAAAATCGAGACAAATTAAAGTCGCGCGACTCAATAAAATATGACATCAATTTGCCAATTGATAATTATATTCAATAATTTTTTGATTATTTTCTACATTTTTTTTTCAAATTTTATAGTCAAAATGTCAAACTTTCCAAAACATTTTATTGCTTCAAAACACTTGTATAAATCTCTTCCCAAACGTTGCCTGAGAACAGTGATTATTAGTGGTTTCAGCAACAATGTTAAAATCTAGACATATGAAAGCCATGCAACTCAATAAAATACGACATCGATTTGTCAATTGACAATGATGTTTAATAATTTCTAAATTATTTCTAAAATTTTTTAATCTTTCATAACATTTTAATTATTTAAAACACTTGAAAATATTCTCTTCAAAAATTTTGCCTGTGACATGCAAGGAATACCCCAACCTAGCCACAGATCATGCTGGAAACTTGATGGTGTCGCCGATGAGCAACCCCACCTAGTACGAAGAAACAGACAACATTGGACACTTGGAAACAGCCAAGAACCCTCTACGATTCCAGCAGCAATATTAAAATATCATATGTGTTGCTGCCTGATGTTTTAGATACATGGCATTTTGATATAAATACTTTAATATTTTACCAATTTGTATAAAATCACATATTTTGTGGAAAATACACTCCAAAACACATCATTTAACTGGACATATAAAAGAAATAAGAAGGGATATTTTACTTCGGGTTTTTACTTAATTCTTATTCAAGACATATTAAGCCCAATAACATATTGCTCCCTTGTGTATGAAACAAAATGCTTTTCGTACCAAGATTATCACAACGAACGCCCAGTCAAAGAATCTAATTATAAGAAACAGTATATACCACTCCTTGCCTTGCTTTTCAAACAGTAACCCGAAACAGTTCAACTTATCGTTCATTCCGATCCACACACAACTCTGAGTTATTTCTTCTCACTTCACTTCAGGGTGCTTCAAACGGGGAGGAGGGGTTCGCTTGATTGAAGTATCAGAGGGATCTACCAAGTAATCCATCAACCGCGTGACTGTTTCTCTTAATTTCGGAGATGCTCGGGATGTCTTGACACTCTCCCAATCGCAGAAGTGCATTTTGATGAGGGCGGGGAGCGAGGATTAAATGGAAAGGGGGATACCCCTAGAAAAATCCTCCCACCGGCTTACTCGTGGGATGAGTTGTGAGGGTCAGTTTATTGCATTTTGTTGCGAATCGATGCCCCTAGCATTCGGAAATAGCACTTTGATTTTGAGGGGGCTTTTCTTATATCTTTTTCTATCTCAGATACTGCAATTTAAAAAATTGTTCCAAAATCTATGACCCATGAAGCATTTCGCGCTTGTGTTTCAATAAAGTAAAGTGATTCGACTCTGTCTTTTATTGAATTTCAAGAGGGAAATGTCTATGGAAAAAAATATTTGATGTTTAGAGCTTTGTCATTTTTCTTATAAGGAATTGCTTGGCAATCAAAGATATATGTGAGGGGATTTTTGGGTTTTATAAAAATTCCGATTTTCAGATTGTGTAAAAAAACAACAACAACAACAACAACCTAGAATTAATCACAATATTAAAAAATATATATATATCTACATTTATAGATAGTATTCTTGTAATGAATGTAAATCTCAAACAAAAAAAAAACCTTGCAGTAACCACAACATAAAAAATTCTATCTACATTTATAGTTAATATTTTTGAAACAAAATTTTTTAACAGTGAATATAAAGCAAAAGCAAAAACTGAAAGGAATCAAAGAGACATATTGAGGTGAGAAATGGCATGTTGTAGCCTTTTAGAAAGCTTTTTTATCTACTTTTACAGACGATAATTTTTGAAGTATATCTTTTTTAACGGTGAATGTGAAGTAGAAAGAAATGTAACAGAAATATAATTAACATAACCAACGCAATGAAAAAACTGCACACATCTACCACGGTATAAATAACCAAAATATAAAAAAATCTATCCACATTTATAAATCTAAAAAAAAAATCTAGTAATAACCCCAACATAAAAAAAAAAATCTATTTATTTACATTTATAAATCTGAAAAAAAAACATACACCTAGTAATAACCGAAACATAAAAAATTCTATCTACATTTATAGATAATATTCTTAAAGAAAAACTCTTTAACGGTGACTATAAAGCAGAAGCAAAAACTGAAATGAATTATAGCGCCATGCTAACGAGGTGAGAAATGGATGTATTAGCCTCTTAAAAAAATTTTGATCTACTTCTACAGACGAAATTTTTGAAATATATCTTGTTTAACGCTGAATGTGAAATAAAAAAAGATGTGTGAGAAAAAAAAAACATATTATCGTATTAATTCAGTGAAAAAAAAGAAAAGCATCTATTTTTTTTTTGTCTACTTCTACAAACGATGATTTTTAAGCAATATTTTTTTTATAAAGAAAGGAGTGACAGAAAAAGAAATTGTGATGTTAATCGAAGTAAAAACGGAAAGAGAAGAGAAAGAAATCATCCAGGAGCGGCGGTAATTGATTTATGATTTACTTTGACTCATCTACATTTTCTATCATCGAATGTAAAAGAACTACATCTACCCGAACATTGTAAAATAGTAACCATGGCTATCTTAATTTAAAAAAAAAACGTTATTTATGAACGTCATTGCCAATTACATTTTTTAAAAAAACATTTTACAAGTCTGAAAAGATTCAAGTAAACAGAATTTTCCGCTGCCAATGACGAATATAATAAATATAATCAATGATGAATATATATATTTTTTTCTTTTCTAGATATAAAACTGAGACAACGCATTTACATCAGATGTGACAAAAAATCTCCCATACTTATTACTGGTAGGGAAAAAATATGTTTTCTTTTGTAAAATTTGAATAAAAAGAAAGAAAGAAAAAAAAAGATAAGTAGTATAATTTGCTCAGCTGGTTTTATTTTTTAATGATTTTTGGAGATAGCTAACATTATATGGGAGATTTAATAAACAGGAGCGCTCTTTTGTTAATTGATGATGGTTTTGTTCCGTTCTAATCTGTTAAGAATAGCGTTTAAAATTAACGTTATAAAATTGATAGATCTTGAAAAATAGAAATAAAGAGAAAAATGTGTCATAATTAATTGTATTTACTTTAGAAATTTCGATCAAACTGTGTGCTTATTTCGATTGTATCGAACAAATTTGTTTTTAATATAAAACTAATATAAATTTTATAAATTAATATGAAATTATTATAAATTTTGTTTTGTTTTAAATATAAAATAATTTTTTAAGCGCAAACGGAAATGTCAAAAGAAATATATTCTTTTCTTTATTAGTTACCAAATATTTCTAAAATTATCACTAATTCATCATTTTTATTTCTATTACACCCATAAAAATTATTGCTATTTTCAAAGAATTCTATTTCGTAATTTTGCCGAATTTCTGCTTATTAACCGCTCTGATATATATATATATATATATATATATATATAATGATATTTTACTTCTAATTTTTTATTTTAATTAATTTCAAAGATTTTATCTTAATTTAGCCCATAGTAACTTCATTCTAAAAATATTCTCTTATTTCGTGATCCAGTTCCACTTTAGGTTTAATTCATTCCTCTGTAAAACTAATGCGCCATCAGCACTACGTATGAAATGAAAGTGATACTTCCGTTGCCCTTGTCAAAGATCATCATATGTATTCCATCGGCGCGTGGCCGGAAATCCTATGTTATATAAGACTAGTGATCATTTGTTTCACGGTCTTCTTTACTTCTGCTTTTGTGTCGCCCTGTAGCGGACGTGCCTTGTCCGCATCTCTGCTTGTAAATAATTATGTTTTCACGAAATGGATATTAAAATTAATTTAAAATTATAACATGTATCTTCAGCGTCTGCGAACTTGCATTCTGCTTCAACCAAAATTATGTTACATTATATATAATATTATTATATTATACAAAATTAATTATACTATAATTAATTATATTATGTTATATAATTATTAATATTATACAAAATTACATATATATATTGAATTATCTGAGTCTGTGTACATGGGCATTCGAAAATGAAATAAACAAGATGATTGAAATTGTATTTACCTGCTTGATTTTTCAGTACTTGATTTAAACTTCTTCACTTGAAGAAAAATTTTTTTGCCTGTGATTCTATCACAAGACTTTTAAATTTGAATTATTAAATAGAGGATTTTATCTTTTTGGCAGACAATTATGTAACTAAAAAAATATTTGGCAAGTTGTATCATAAAATGCTTTTCTTGTAATGTCTTTTTAGAGAAATAAGAGAAGCCTAGTGTTACGAATTCAATTATTCAATTAATTCTTTACTTTAAAGAAGCATTTCTAATTAAATGATAAATAACTCTTATGCTAGAATCTACAAATTATATGGCACATTAATAAAAAAGGAATCGATGTGAATAAACGCTTAAATAATTTTAAAATGAATTGATTAGACTACTATTACATAATTGCGAATTTCAATCCTGTTTAGAGAGACTTGTTAATCAAATAATATATATAATTTTTAAAGCCAAAAATCCAGTCTTTCAATCACTGCATCGATTTCACATATTTTTATTTTAGTTGAAGGCTAATGTTTTCTAGATACATAATTAATATATGCCTGTCCCTAACACAATCATTTAAAAAATATCTTAAGATAACTGTATAATCTTCCCTACCGAAGGAAAGAAAAGTGTGACAGTATCTGCCAGTCGATACCACAACACTGATTTTGCCAATTTTTATTTCATTAGAAAGTTCATGATGTCTAGAAATGTCACTAGCTTCTCTCTGCCCAAATTATTGCATTTTTGATAGATATCGCAAAATAAATACTTCATACAACTAGAGGCTTCAGGCAATGGATTGTGTTCGTCACTATGCATAGTTATCAGTGTGCGAATCAGAATTGAGTTAATAAAATTTTGCTTTCATTTGATATGATAATATATTTTATCACAGTTCGATGGTATAACTGAATCACTGCTATTAATAAGGCTGGCGAACAAGTAAAGACCAAAAACGGCTATCATTTAATATAATAATTATAATGTTGATTGTTGATGGCCTTAAAATTGCATATAGAAATAATTTTATTCACATTTTTTCGTTATTTGTCCCATTATCTTATGAAATGACATTTATCCCATTTTTAAAATTAATCACTTCATTTTTAAAAATTAAAAATCAATTTTTAAACTGAATTTTTCAAATTGTTTCTTAAATTCTTTTTCAGTATGTAATAAATAATACCGTTTATTTAACGCAATTTGGCCCAATATACCTCTTGCGCCATTAAACCCATCAAATAAATCACACCATCAATCATGAAACGGCAACAATAGCACAGGAAGAGGAAAATGAAATTGAATATTTTTTGAGACACCCTTTCTTTTACAAAATAAAGCTGTGATGCATTAAAGAAACGAACCCCGTCGTTTATTTTCGTCCTTGAAAAGACTTTTTATAAACACCTATCGTTTGGAAAGGCTCTAGAGCAGTAATTTTCCTCGTGAAAAAAGATTATAAATAGACTTCGGTATTCAATAAAGGAGAACTTGTCGCAGTTAAGAGCAAATAGCAGCATTTTATATCAATAAATGTATCTCTTTTGACAGATTTATTGAGTAAAATGTCAGAACACTAGCACACAATGTATCAAATGTATTTGCTTGAGTGAAAATCTAGAGAGGCCTTCCGAGGTCGTTTGTTTTTCACCATTCATTTAATACTGTTGAGAAGCTTCGAAAAGAATTAAAAAGAATTTAAAAGGTAAAAGCATTCAGTGATAAATGAAAGAATTAGAAATGTTTCGTGTCAATCTTTTTAATTTCTCTTATGTGAAATTTATAAAGAGATACTTTTATTACTTGCCGTAAAATTGAAACTATATTTTGGAAAGTTTCCCTGTTTCAGACCTTCTTGAGTTCGAAGATCATATTTTAGGAAACGCTGAAAACACTGAGATAGATACAAAAAATTCGGTATATGGACTGTGTAACAATTTGTAGATTTTTCTCAAATTTTGAACGAAATCCATTCAGATAAAGTCTCTCTGCACGGTTGTTCGAATATAACGGAACATAACGGCTACAAAACGAAAACAGTAACAAATAAAATTTAGTATACAGATGTGCCATCTAAATAGTAGATACGGATCAAATTTTGAACAAAACCTATCAAAAGGTGATTGACCCTTTATAAATCTGTATTTTCTCTTGTAAATAAAAAAAAAGGCACAAAAATGCAATCGCTTAAATGAATGAAATTTTGTATATGATGCTGTTGCTGCAGTTTTATTCTATATCCAAATTTGATTTCAATCAGGCATAAATAAAAGGTCCGAATACAATTTGTAGATGAAATAGCCATCCAAAAATTCGCGAAATTGTGTGGAAGAATGCATGTAAGAATGGAAAATTGTTTTACCGTTAAAAAATTATTTTCATTATTTGTTGCCTTTTTTAATTCCATACCTCATTCTATGCAGGACGTGGACGCATTGAAATGTATAAGAAGTGACAATCCAGAGCTTTACTTTTCTTTAAAACCCCCCATTTCCAGGTATATAGTGAATGTTTTCATGCTCACTCTACGGGCATTTGCAGAACACCATCTTGCGATTTCATCATATTGGAAAATGATGGGCATTATGTGGAACATGCTGTAGCTTTCTTGTGCTTTAGTATGTGTTGTAATAAGTTTTATTACAGTAAAAATTATAAATTGTATAAAAATTGCAATTATTGAAAAATATTTAGACATTGTACACAGTATGAAAGTATTTAAAATGACACACAATCAATGAGTTTTCACAATTTGTACAAATTGTAAAAGCGCTTAGAATTCGTATAAATGGTTAATGGTTGCTTGAATAAGTCATTTCTTTCCAGAAAACCCACTGATGGGGGACATATGATTATTAATTTTTCCTCTTTGAGCCAAATTTCCATCCCTTCATGCAATTTTGCAAAATGGAATAGATATATATTGTGTTTTAAGCAAAATCTATCAAGGGGTTGGTAGTTTGTCTATCTGTACTTTAGATTACAATTGCATATAAATATGATATTTCAGAAATTCAGCAATTTAGGTTCATGAAATTTGGCACACAGTTATAAACACAGTAAATCTTAAGCTTAGATTCTCATCAAGTTTTGAACATATTCTTCAAAGGATTTTTTGTCTATTGGTTTGTTAATTCGCATGCATATAAAGGCGATGTCTCAAATATGCAATAACTTAAAAGTATGAAATTTGACATATGATTTTATTCATTACAGTTTAGTCCTATGTTAAATTTTAGTTATAATTAATAGGACAAAAAGATGCTCAAAATACATTTCCTTTTACTGCTATGATAAACGCATAACAGTGTTTCATCACCAAAAAAATTACCAACGATTGCATAATAAATTCACTCCAAAAATTCATTTTTTGTAATCAGTTTTCGTCATGTTCTACAAATTATACTAAAGTACTGTTTTTTTTTTAAATATACTACGAAGCACATAATTCTCATATGTGAGACCCTGAAAATAAAAATCTGAGTACTCCTGGCGTTCATCTACCCTGCGCTGTCCACACTTTGATGCGGAAGGAGAAGAACATAACACCTTTATTAGAAGGAAAATATAGGAGAAAAAAATTAACTTGGCTTTTTATTTTTCATAACATATGTTTCTCTAAAAATTATTTTTACATCCCTCCCGAATTCATATTATGCCTTGTTTATTTGGTCCGATCTGGTTTTTAATCTTTATATGCTTGGTTTAAATTGATTTATAATAAATATTATAAATTTCTTAAAGCCCTATGAATGATTTGAATATAATTATCAAAACCGGTCAACATTTTGTTTGGATACTGAAGTAAAAGAAAAAAAATGCTTCCCATTTCTGTATCCGATAAATTACAAAATATCAAATTCAAAGAATTGACAGCACAATGATGAAGTAAAATTCAAAGCATTACTTTTGTAAGGTCAGCCATAAGAAAGATTTTGCAGAGATATTATTATTAAATAATGGAATTTTCTTTGAAATTGATTTTTGCAATTACCAATCAATAATGAACATCTTGCAATTTATTGTTTAAAAATATAAAGTAATTAAATAAATGAAGTAGTATAACAGAAAAAAACCCCTCACACATGTAAACTATTTCAACAAGCACAACCTACTTACTCTACAAAGGTTTTATATTTTTTATTAAAGAAAATATTAGCAAAGGATACCTTTTTAATTACTTACCGTTTTCTCTCCATTTTTACATGATTGGTACACGACTTTTCGTTAGTAAAGTACTTTCTTCAATCAAAGGATGTCTTGATAGTATTTTTATAGAACTACCATTTAAAAGTTTTCTCATCTCTTTTCCTCGATAATCAACTTAAAAGCAAAAGAGAAAGAAAAAGCTATAACTAATATTAGTTTTTGTTAGTAAATAAAATGTAAGCTATTCAGTAATTACACAAATAAATAATAACTAAATTACTTACTAAATGTTTGGTTATTGTATTTTATTATCAATATTTAAATGTGATAAATTTAAAATTACATTTTCAAAATATGGCCACTGAGTACGCTAAGTAGAGATTTGTATTTCTTTTATCCATGTACTATAATGCTGATGATAGTTATGATTGACTGACGATATATTAATGATGACGATATATTAATGATAAATAATCATAGTCTAAAGATCAGTCATGAATTTAAAGATCAAATTATGGATTTTATTATTTTGTGTTTTATTTTTGCATAGATTGAGAGACTGGAACATCTTATTTGGTTTTCATCCATAAAACCGAATTGGAACCGATGCATTCCATAGCATTTTAATGATGGTTTATCATTAATATATCTTACTTAGTTTCTATAATTTTGTGTGATGGACATTGTCTTCGGTTTAAGACACTACATATTTACCGAATAATTATGATTTTGCTGTCTTTTTAATTTTTCTTGTCTGGATTGCTTTCTTCAGCCGTTGAATTCTGGGCTTATGTTTGCCTGCTTGAATCTTAGGCGACTCCACATGCCTTGATGGGTTCGAACAAAATTTCGCACACATATTCTTATCACTTTGAACTACTAAATACGTTATTAAACATTTTCTTTTTAACTTTGCACAATCCAGAAATCAGTACTTTTTCTTGTTTACAATTGGTCATGCTATCAGTGCCCTGCATTCAAATATTCAAATTTGAATTTACTATCGAAAATTTTAAAAAAAGCTTTGAATATCAAGGTTCCTAAAATATTACGTACGCAAATACGAATCACAAAAATCTAAAACAAACCAAAAATATTTTTAAAAAATTTTAAACACAACTGAATTTTAAAAATAATTATGTTTGAATGCATTCCAATGAGCGTACATTACATTTCGCTTCAAAAATATGATATTTTTGCTGGTATTTCTATTTTATAGAAAGCCTCTTGTATAACATAGTTGCTTCTTAGTTTGAACGAAACAGAGATATCTATTTATTTCTCTACTAATATTAAAGGAAAATCTTTATGAGTAAAAACTTTAGAAACCAAATTATTTTACAGAACGACTAATTCTGTGCTGATATACTTTTAGGATTGAGTATGAGTATCTTCTTGTTAACATCTGCTACCATATTATCAATGCCAATATTCCTGAATCAGTTAAAAATTAATATCAGTATGATATCATAGAAATTATCTCTATTAGAAGGTTTATTAACTGAATAATTTGAACATATTCAGGGCTAATTAAAATTCAATTTGAACGTTATTTGGAGGGAATGAAAATCAATGATGCATTAGAGATTTAATAGAAATTAAATGCAATCAATATTTCCAGCGAGCAGGATGATCATTAGAGATGACTTTTATGCGATGTACAGCAAATAAAAGTGATTTCTTCATGCTAGTGAAAAATTATCTAATACATTTTTCAAATCTAACGTGAAATACGTCAAAAAAATTTCTCAGTTTATTTTCTCTTTCCAAAATTTTACTATAAAATTAAAGTCATTCTAGACAAAAAAAAAATCTTTGCATAGAATAATGACTATGAGAGAGATGTTTTCTCATTTTTTATTAAATGTATTTTATAAAATAAAATGGAAGCATATTTCTATAATGTAAGATACAAAAAAAAAAAAAGCGTGGTTTCTCATGGTATGATTATAAAGTAAAAAGTCATTTCATGTTCAAATGTTTTTCATCAATCATTCAAATTTTTTTTTTCAAATCTCACATAAAATATGTTAAAAATATCTTCTATTTTGTACCCGTAAAATAGCATATCTGCACTGGCAACAAACATTGATTAAAATGTCTAATTAAAATATTTTGAAGAAATTTTAGGAATTTATTTTAATTAATTTATTCAATTATCTTCCAAAAATCTGTGCGCAAAAGCATGTTTACAGTGTTCCATATAAAAAAATTTGGAAATCTCTCCAAAGAGCAAATGAAAAAGGTTGCTTCTAAAGAACCGTGCTAAATAAAGGATTAATAAGAAATCACATACAGACAGACAGACGGAAAAAATGATGTTATCCTTTTCCCTGCATTAAAATTGCAGTCTTTGAGCAAAGCTGTAAACAGCATCATTACTCAGATATTTATTTTCAAAGTACCGAATAGGAGCGTTTTGTGTTTCTGTAGTAATAGTTTCTATATAGTTTTGCTGTTAAAAATGCTAAACTTCTAACTTCTTCTTCTAAACTTCTAAAGACAAATTACTGTTCGTTAAGATAAGAATGACACAATTTCTTCTTTTTATGACTAAAACAAATTCTTACTGTTTTTAACATCATAGTTCCTTTATTCACCATTCTCACTTTTCATTAAAAGGTGATATTCTATTTATTTATTTATGATATTTTGTATACAATGTTTTGATATATATTATGATATTATTTTTTGACTCATATTATGATATTTTATAGGCCTCTAGAAATCGCGTTTTCCCCTTCATTTGGAAATTTTGGAGCATCATTTCAACATAAATAGTTTTGTTTTTGACACCAATATTGAAAAGAAAAAGATTAAAACGTCACTTTAGTTAATAGTAAATGAAATAATTTAAAATTAAAGTGGCTATGTATGAACTTTTAAAGATGGTGTAAGACTTAGGAAAAGATCTAAGTTTCTAGACTTGAAGGTCGAAGGTCATTGGTTTGAAGTGGTATTGGGAATGAGCGAGGATAGAACCTGGGACCTTGTGGTTAGCAGTCCAGTAACTTAACAATTATACCAAAACGATCGTTCGGGTAGAAGAGTTGTTAACTGGCTTATATGCTATTCACCACAGGTTTGACAGCGAATTCCATTGTAATATATGTATGCATGGGCCTAGTGGGCCTCCTGGCGTAATTAATCCGTTAAGTGTCAAATGTTTTCTTTGTTTGGTGTGAGAGTAAGAAGAGATTGCTTTTTTAAAATTTTGTCATCGACATTTTCTCAAGAATTTTAACCACAAGGTTTGCCAGATAATATCCTTCTAATATTAATAAAAAAGGATTGCAAAAGCAAATCTAAAGTAAATAGGAAATCTCATCGGAAATGCTGAAATCGGAATGGTTTTCTGTATTTCAATGGAAATACTGAAAGCAGAATGATTTTCTGTACTATATTTGCTTTAAAAATTAAAGATTCTAGAAGAAGCAATAATTGTTCAGTTCGAAAAAATTTTCAGGGCCCCAAAGTGCTCTATGCTATTCTTCTTGAGGTAATTATGACTCAAAGTGAATATTAACTTGCTCTCGTAATGCATATTGCACATAAAAATACTTAAATCTTTCCCCCTATTTCCTGCAACAGTAACTATGAATGATTGCTAAAAACAAATAAAGTAAATTCAAAAGTTAAACTTCACCAACTCGATCTTGTTTTTCTAGTTCTCGATCTCTTAAATTCTATTGACAGATAGTTACCTGATTTATTTATGTTACTATTGTATTATTATTTATTTATATTATTATACAATTACTTATATCCTTATTGTTGGATTTTATATTATCAAACTGCATTAGCTGTTCTTTGGCCTGAGCTTCCTTTATTTGTTGAAATGCGCCTTTAACAGGAATTCTAACTTAGACGAAGAAACTTCCTTGCCTACAAAAGTATTTTAGACTGATTTTTGTACCTAAAAGCATTGTTTCTTTTCAGATGAATCTTGGCTCACTTCTTGCTGATTAAGTTTGCTATCCTCTTTTGTCCTGGTGCCCTGAGTAGGAACGAAAGTTCCAGAATTCCTGAGGATTGACAACAGTGACTTCCTCATGTCTTCTGACTTCTTTTTCTTCTGTGGCGTGACATGACTGGAGAAGATGCGTTTTAGTAGCTTTTACCAACTTTGGAAGTATCCAGAAATGTGTTCAGCTTCCCAATTGGTTTGGAAATGAAAACTTCTCTTTAGTGGGAGCCGATAATTACCAATCGTTAAAGGTGTATTATTTTGTGAGTACTCAGTTCATCTCTTTAGCAAAAGTATGCAACTCATCATTTTTTTTTTCTTTTCAATCTTTGAAATTGAATTTGGATAGTCTTGAATACTTCACGAATGTATTATTCATGTGTTACTTAAAATATTTGTTTACTTTTTTAGAATTTATAATATAATCATCTTTGATTTTTCTGCACTTATCTTTCATTTCATGTCGAAATAAATAGGAATTTACTTATTAAAGTTTGCCCGGGCAGTACGAATACAACTTTTTTTTATATTCTCATAATAATTCTCTGATAAAATTTGGTGAAATAATAATCTGATGAAAGTTTGAAAATTTACTTCCTCATATGCAAAGTATACAGAAAACCAAGTACTGCAATCGTTCAAGAATTTCTTCACTATTATCTATACACTTACTATTATTCTACACGATTATTTCTTTATTATTATATACATGATTTTGATTTATCTACATACTTCAAATCTTCCTAATAACTAAAGATATATTATTCTAGAAGGTGGAAATTTTGAATGTGATTATCTTCATCAAATCTTACAATTTTTGAACGAAATCCATTCAAAAAAAAGTTTGTCTGTCTGATTGTCCGAGTTACTAGAATAAATAATTTACGAGTGAGTACGATAAATATGAAATGTAAAGAGATAGATAAATGAAATTTGGCTCAAAACTTTAGAATCTAAAGTGTAAAATCGTATCATATTTTGAGCAAAATATGCGAAAAACCTCTGTTGATCAATATATTCGCTTCCATGTAATGGTGATATCTCAGAAACACAATAAATTCGATAAATGACTTTCAGCAATGATCCTATTGATAAAGTTTAAACACCATTTTAAATTTTATTTTCAAAAATGCCTAATATATATATGTTTTGACAATCACAAAGCTCTCATTCGCGGTTCTCTGCCAATCAGTATTTTAGCACTCATGGTATTCGCAATCTTCTCTAAAAGTCAATTTTATTCCGGATAGATGCGGCAATGAAACCTTTATTAAACAGCATGTGAGAAATGGGGAAGCTAGCTTATTGAGTGTCGAAGTTTTCACAAGCACGAAAATTTATAGGCTATCCTGTGGCAACAACATGTGATGCTTGCTTTTCTCTCCCGTTTCTTTATTTTTGCCACCTCAATATTTGATATAGGCGGGTATCTGAATACATCTAAATAGTCACCGATAAATCAGGTAACACGAGAGCTAGTAAAAAAATTTGAAAACTGACGTTTGAATATAAGATGTAGGATTCTAATTTCCTATTTATTTTTTGATTATGTGTGCAAAAATTATTTACTATCGTTGTTTCAAGTTCATAATAATTCTGTTCCATATTAAGTACATGTTCGCACAGGCAAATTCAGCAGAACTGCATACTGTACACCACATGGCAAGAAATGAAGATTCCACGTGCAAAAAGTCTCTCTTATCCGCGAAATACTGGCCTATACTTCAAAAGTTAGCGTCATTCGGAATTACATACATCATTCACTCTAATGCAGGGAAATGTAAATAATATTATTTCCAGTCATTAAATATTTCTTAAGAGGTTGAACTTTTAATTTTATTTACATATTGCTCAACTGCTATACTAATAAACCATTATAATTTTGTGATTCCTCTAATTACTTGACTTATATCAATATTTACTGATCACTGTCGGTACCGTTATGTGTTTTTCAAGATCAATCACTTTGAAGTGTATACCAATACTTAGAGGATGAGGCAAAATTTTGATACATGGAATCTCTCTTTCAAGCCATTTGGTATACACGGTATTCCTAAATTCCTCTATGCACATCATTAGTTTTATTCAATCATTAATCATTAGAAATGTTTAAACCACTGATAGCAAACGATAGTTTAAAACATATTCCAAAAATTAATAAAAGACTAGAATCCTCCACTTTTTTCAAACATCCGCTGTTTTTGTTTTTCATGCTGTTTTTGTTATATGCTTTATCGATGATAGTTTTGATGTGTTCAATTGCACGTTTATATCAAAAATTGCGTAGATGAAAATCACTGAAAGGAGATAAATATAAATGTTACGGAAGTTGCCATGCAGTAGCATATAAATTTTCGTGTGTATGAACAATTCAACGTGCATTAAATAATCAGTAACAATGATACTTGACAGTAACAGTTACTTTCATTTTTAATGTTATTTGGGAGATACATGAATTGCTAATGAAATAAAAACCTCAGAAACTATTTTCTGATCAACTAAAAAAAAGAAAATTCCATTTTCTATTGTTTTGTCGATGCCATAATAATATAAAGTTTTTGAATTTTTCTCCAAGTTGTATGTTAAGTATTAATGTGATAATGAAAATGATTGTACATTTAATTTATAGTGATTTTTTGTTTTTATTATTCCTTTTGTATTGATTTATTAACTCAAGTACATATAAAAAGAAATTCCATTTCTTAAATTAATTTTTCCATCATTATAGTAATTCTAGACCAAATTGTATCGTAGCTCATCTAGGGTTTTTGCATGCTAAACTTATCGTCATGAATTTAACAATGAATTTGGCATGAAATATAGGTTAAGAGAATGGAATGCACGAATTATTTTCAACCATCTTATAATCAAAAGGTTAATGTAAGGAAATATTATTTTTTCTGAAAATCATATCATACAGAAACAATGACCTTTCTTGTATATTCCCTAATAGCTCTTTGAATAGTTAAGAAATATACAAGATCATATCATAAAACATATACATAAAAATGTATATAAAAATAATAAATAATTTTACCCTTAAATGTTTCGTGTAAGACAGATTAAAGATTAGGTAAAAAAATACAGTTATTCCATAAAAATATATCTTCAGTATTCGATATAGCAAAAATATACACTTTAAGATTGATGAGATGTCAATTTTATTGAATTACTTTCTCTTTCCCTGCAGCTGAACTAATTAGAACATGTTTCAATAAACGCATCTCACCGACTGACCTCGTGATATACGGTGCGGGAAAAACCTATTCCATTTGTCGAGTGGGGAAAAAGAGTGCCAACAAATGAAGGTGTGGAATTCTTTTCAGCCCCTGTCAAGAGGCAGACACACAAGACTTATTTCTTACCTGGATTTATGGGAGAGGGAACAAAGATGGAATTTTAAACCCATTTAAGAGAGCGAAGGAATGCATTCTTTCGCATTATTTATAGACTGAATTGTTGGAAGAGTTGTGAACCAAATGGAGCCGTTTCTGTTCAAGTACTGTTCTAGAATTCCCCAGGAATAAATTCTCTCTGCCAGGCTTTGAAAGTTTGATTAATGCTTTCTTCCATCCACGAGATATTTTTATCTACCTTTGGAAAAGCGTGTGGAGAGAAATGATACGAAATTTTCCAAAAGCCAGAGCTTAACGTTTCTCTCTTTAAAAGGGAAAAATGGTCCACAGTTGAAGAACGAAAGGGAAACTTAGGGGAAGTTTACATTAATAATAACAAGTAAAGGGAAAATAATCTAATTGCTGCGATGGTTTAATGAAGAAAAACTATGCGAACTAAACGTCGGAAAAGTAGCTTGATTCGAAATTTGAAAATAAATCTTGCCGAAAAAATTATTTTTAAGATTGTCAAAGAGAGGGGATATGGGAGGGGGGAGGGGAACTAGTTTTTGCACAGTGGTAGTTTAATTAAATATCAGTGTGAACAGCAAATAAATGTCAGCCCAACATCATTGATGCATCGAGAAACATCACTGATGCTGTGCTCATGGTCAAAATGTAATAGGATCAACTCATTCTCATCTCATATTCATAAGATATACCTCATTAATTGAATTTTGGATTCACTGTAAATATTGTATAATTTTCTTCACGTTACGTTGCCATTTATGTGTATTTACTGACTACATTCTAAATCAGAATCTATTTCCTTTATCTATCCAGCTCTTGCCTTTTTTAATTATCGTGTTTGCTTATATTCAAACAGGTGGACAGACGTATTTCAACCTAACACATTTGACACAAAATTTGATGAAAATCTGTAAATTCAGTGCTAAAGAGAGTATACCAAATTTTAACCATCTAGCTCAAAGCGTTTTTGAGTTATCTTTGTCACATACAGATAGATAGACAGACCGACGTTTACCTGAAGTGTGTTTCTCGAACTCAAGTACGTATAAAACGTGGAGATTCGTAAAAACCACTAATTCGAATCTTTTGGCAATTACTTTACTTTCTGTATAGTACATATGCGGGAAAATAAAAATAGTCCCAAAATATCCTTTCAGCAGGTTCAAACTGAGACATTAAGTTAACAGGACGTAATTCAATTTTCTAATTACATTTCTATGCAAGTTAAACACTGGATATAACGGATAAGAAATATGGATTGCATTACAATTTTTAATTTCGAAATAATTTGACACGTATGTATTGCAATTTGGACTATGACATTTTTTTCAGAAGCGATATTTTTTAGAAAAAAAAAATGCCAATTGCGGCATTGAAGAAAAATTTAATAAAGATCTTATTTCATCAGCTTACAATTTAAACCGGTCCTGGCATAACGTCCTAATAACGTCACTGCTGGCATAGAAATCAATTAAATTTTAATCAAAACTCATCCATCATTTGAAGACTCTAAAGCAATGTGACGTCTCCATTAATGAATAAAAAAACACGAAAAGAGTCAAATAACTATGCAAAACATGAAGTTATATGATGGAGTCAAGATATATTAAAATTTTCTTAGATATTCATGGCAGGACGTATTTTTAAATTAAAAACGAAACAACCGAAATATTAATCTTAAAATTAAACTCACAAGATACAGAACCTTGAATTTAAATTTATTATAATATTTAAACCTTTTTCTCAACCAAAACCATGCTATGTCATTTCAAATTTATTCCTTTTGAAATTATTTATATTTAATGAATTCAGATTGTATGCGTTAAAAATTGTATTGTAATTTTCAGTTAAAAATTTTATCAGAATTTTTGCAGTTTCTATATCTTGGATAATAAAGATATGAAGAAAAAAAGATTAAACGATTCAGTTTGCCTTCATTGCTCTAAAGAGATTCTTTTATTGCAAGTAATAAAAAGTAATCTATTATAGTAATATTATATGGTATGTAAATTCATCAGTTTTAATGGTAAAAAAATGAAAAAACTCGCCAAAATTCGTGATGTTCCAAAATATTTTATTAAATTTAATTAATTCGCTCGACGAATTACAAAAAAATTGTAAAGTTTGTACTTTTTATAGCAACATATTTATTGAATGAAAATTCTACTAATAATAATGGTGAATGTTTCGCTGTATACGTTGGCATTCCAAAGGATTCAGTCCTAAACCTACCAAATTTGGCACAATTTTAAAGTAGAAATGTGCACACCTAGCAATTTTCTTGAAATTTTCATTAGAGTTTAAAATAATCAAAAATAAAGCAAAATTTCAGCGTTTTTTCAATAACATTCAAAAATAAATTCTTCACCACTTTCAAATTTTAAAGACTAACCTTTTATTGATACCTATAGAACTAACGCACAAACTTTCTCTGCATTTTAGTACTTTTTAAAAATGTATTTCTTGCATAACTTTCAAGAAAAGATTTCATTACTGAAGATAAATTTAAATCATTTTTATTATTCCGTCAAATATTTAATAGCGTGATTTTCTTATTATTGTTGGAAGCCAAAGGATAAGATATCTGTTTAACTCTTGAATTGCTCACTAAAGGAATAAAAAAGAAGTGTTGTAATATTGGGAATGCTCGAAAACAGATTACACGAATATTTTCGTTTTAAAAAGCATCATATGATGAACATGACTCTGTTAAGATGGTTTATATTCGCAAATAATACATCAGGCATAAGACTTAAAATAATGAGGCTTTAATTTGTGCTTAAAATATGTCATAAGCATTAAGCAATGTATTTGACATTTAATTGAACGTAAACAAAAACAATATTGTTGACAAAGCTGCTTATGATATACTTTGGTGGTTATTTGAGGTAACTAGTAACTAATATATAATTATTTATGCCATTTACAGCATTTTTTATAACTGGATGAATATGCTAATCTCTAATGGTTAGTTAGCTGTTTAGTTACGAATAAACTGAATATCATATATTTACAAAAATAAAGTTTCGAATATTGTTCCAGTTTTATTTTTTTCTTAGCGCGTATTTGCAGCGTATTTTTCATAATCAGAAAGAAATTAAGAAAACTGAAATTGATCAGCTGCGCAATTAATCAATAGTGATTCGATAGTCAGACGTAATATCAATATCCAATCATAATAGCATTGATACTTAATTCAAAAGTCAACTGAAGTTAAAAGCGGGAAATTGCATAATTTCTAATAAAATTAAGTGATTTCAACATGTATTTGCTGTCAGTTGCCAATTTTTTATTACTAAGTGTGTTAATGATTATTTACTATGTATAATAAAACTTATTGATTTATTTTCTTTATTGTGAGAATAATATTTTGTTGATTATGAAATATATTCTTATGAACGTAATATATGAATACTAATTGCTAATTGGTAGTTATATAACACATTATATATATGTTATTATGTAGAATGTGCTATGATAAAGGAAATCTGGATATTTTTTTCCTTATAATCTCCTGGAATCTTTAAGCAGGTCATGCAGCAAACACTGGAAATGGGCACTGAGTTGCAGGGAAAAAAATCTGAAAATTATATTGCATCTGTGGTTATGTATTCCTAAAATTGCCTCTGGATGTGTAAGCGTTATTATTTGAAACATGCCAGTCAAATAAACACTGGTTTTGTATCACTTTTATGTTTACAGCACATTTCTGATTTAGATCATTCTTTTATTCAACAAAGTTGAATAATACTCTTTGAATGTAAATATTATTATGTGAGAACATGATGTTGTCTTCGTTAGGGTGTTTTGAAGCTCCAAATCGTTTAGGCAATGAATATTGAGGCTTGAAATCGCGTACGCAATGAATAAAGCATAAATGGCAATCTTCATCATCATCTTTTAATCGTATATATTTTTTTACCTGTTTTTACCAGTATTGCATCAATATTACGTATGTTTCTTTCACAGCAGATGCTTTTTTAAGAGGTTGACATAGAACTATGACATCGTAGCTGTTATTTCATCTAAAAATCTGTCGAGCTCCAAAACTCCAAAACAATGACTTACATTAATTAAGACAAACTTGAAATTTGCAATCAGTGATTTCATTTTAATTTTTCTCCAGGTTTTTTTTAATTGTTTGCTACTGTTTTCTTAAACATTTCCATAAATGTTTCCTGAAAATACTGGCAAATTTGTAAGAAGGTGCTTGGGAATTTTCATAATCTCCAAGGTGGTTTGTATTATCAATATTATGGTGGGTATATTTATAATATATTGTTATATTTTGCATTTTCAATATTATGATAGTAATACTGTTCATAATAATCGTTAGCTTAATTGAAATCCCCTGACAACATTATCGAAGTACTGAGAATTAAACACATGAGCGTGCAAATGATAAAAATGTTGATGATAATAACTAAAAAAAATCAATTAGTTAATTGAAAGGAATTAACTTCTACGATAATAGAATTGTTCGTTGTTCTGTAAATGCAAAGCAGAAGATTACCTAATTTAGTAAACAACCGCCTTTGTCATTTAAGTAATAGCATTGAAACATTTCAAAAAGAATGCTACAAAATAGCCTTCTTGCCGTGTATCGAACGCCCGAGCAATTCTATTTTAAGACTTTCTATAAATAGAAACTTAAACTATTTTTTTTTTTTAATTTGAGCACCACAGCCCGGTTTGAGCATGATGGAGTATATCAATGTTTTAAAGAGATCTTCATACTCATGATTTAATTTTTTGATTAAAAATTTGTCCTTATTCAATACCATTTATTTTTTATGATTAGCAAGAATTTTTATTCGAACATCAATATTTTCATATGTACTCTAATCAAATTTATTAAAATTAAAATTTCAATTTCAAAATTGATTTTTTAAACACAAAGATGTTTGTATGAATTTAAAATTGACTTAAATTTTAAATTACAATTTCATTTTTTAAACGTAAAAATATATGTATATAATTAAAACTGACTTAAATTTGAAATTAAAGTTAAGTCAAATTATTATCAAGAAAATATTTAACTATACATTTTTGTAATGAATAATGTTCAATATACCGAAACTTAGAGTTGCAACTTAAGTCAAAATTTAAATGGAAAATAAAAATAATAAAACTTAATTTTAAGTTAATATTTAAAAATTGAAACTTAATATGGAATAATAAAATATATTCCATATTTGATAAAAAAATATTTTAAAAATTTAAATATTTGATAAAAATGATCTGGAGATATTCCTAAATAATTAAATTTCGATCTTTTAGCATTTCAGACTCAATTTTCAGATTTTTAAATGTGCCCTAATTTTGTTTCAATCATTCGTTACTTAGCAAGAAATCATCGATCGCAGAGCTGAATTGTTTACGCATTCCATGCCATGGTCAAGTGGCTCCTTCTTCACAAAAGACTATATATTTGTAATTTTCATTCATTCGACTTCAAATATGTTATGTAATGTTTGATAAGATTAAATTGTTTTAGTTTTATCAGATTTTAGTTCGATTTGTATTCGCTCACATATGAACGAATGGGTGCGTACATATTTTCTCATTTTACATCTGTGGAAACCAAGCTTAAAATGTATAATATTTCAATACAGTTAACAGTAGTATCGCTCAGTACACAGCGACGTGACTGTGAGGATAAAAATACTCTTCTTACATATGTATACAACATGGTGCTTTGGGAAGTGTTACACAAAGGACCATGCGCACTTATGCTCGACATGGCACGTGATGTGTTAATGTCACTTTATGTGCTATGTTGTGTTAATGTCATAATGCCTTCTATATTCTTTTTATGCGAATAATAATTAAAAAAAAGATAATCAAAAACGTTGGGAACTGATAAGAAGTATTTGAACTTATCAATTATTAACAGGAACATATAACATGAATAGGAAAATCACGAGCTAGAACTAGTTTTATAAGGGGAAGAAAAATTAAATCAATGAAAGCTTGTTTTATAAAACAGGCAAATTGAACATTGATTACCTGATTACGAAACACACATGATTACCGGACTACAGTGACTATTAAGGGAATGGTCCACTTGTTTAGAACATATATATATATATTGCACATTCATATAGAGATTAAAATTTTTTATGCGCATATATTCAAATATAAATCATCAAATATACTTAACACAAATGAAATTATTTTCTAAGAAATTAAAAAAAAATACATAAAAAATGTTTCAAATATTCGAGGCAAAATTATTTATAGTATTTTTCTCTTAACTTTTTCTTATTATATTATCTAATGATATATTTGGAAAAAAAATTTGAGTATTATTTCATAATTAAAGCTAATTTTTTTAGAATTATTTTTAGGCTCCTGAGCTGAATTTATTTAATGAATTTTGTGTTTTTTCAACTATAATTTACATTTAATTATCTAAAATATAATTACAGAACCATAAAATGTATAACAAATTTTAATTTCATTTTAGCATGAATAATTTTAATAAATTTTATGGCATTTTCTGAATGATTAAGATATTTCGAACATTTAAAAAACAAATAAATCTGAGAGAATCATCATTTTGAGAAAGAGATATCAAAAGTATACTTACTCCTCCGAATCCATTAAATTGCATCAATTATAATACTGTTTAAGTTGTATAACATTTCATTTTATATATATATATACTTGCCGTCTTTGGCGACCAGTCGGTTCGCCAGTATTACCGCTCACTACAATTTTCAATTAAATATATTAAGTAACTGGTCTCTTAATAGATTCTCAAACAAAACATTTTTAATCTTCAAATTTTGATAATCATACCAAACTTATACTGTTGCTTAGATCGTTTCGTTCAATTTACTATATATATTTTGCTAATTTGTTGTCATTTCAGGTAAAACTTCAACTTTAATTTAAAGTGGAAATGATGAAATTGCAATTAATATAAAGATATTTTTTAATAAAACCAAGCGTTTTATTTTATTTATCATCTTTATTGTTATTTATTTATTATTATTATTATTGAATATGAGTATTGCAAACAGAATCGCTCGGTATTTAAGTCCTATGTGAATACAAAATATTTTTCATAATTTATGTAATATCTCAAAGAATAATTCAACAAAAACTTCTCAAATTCATCATAAAATTCAGTTTTTAGTTTTGCTTTCAAAAGGATTCAAATGAAATCAATAATAATATTTTGTTCCCGCCTATAAATATATTTCAAAAATTATGAAGTTTAAATTTAATGTAGCAAAATATCATATTCTGAAAAATATTCTGGACACACAAAATCTTAAATAAATGAATGTTTCTATTTTCCACGATCAACTAAGACTTATTTATAAAGTTTTGAATGCTAAAAATTTAGAAAAACTCAATATTTTCATAATCTTAGACCAATTAATCTTGAGAAACATGCGCGCTGATTGGCGTATTTTCTTTGAAACGATCGATGGAAAATCTAAAATTATCCTTTTTTTTATTGAATAGTGATATTAAAATTTTCATAAATCAGTCAGTTTAATTGATTGATTCAGTTGATTGGAAATTAACTCTTTTTATTTAAAATATTAGTGTTTCAAGAACATTTTGTAAATAGTGATTTCCACAGCAGACGCTTTATGTAAAATCAAAAATTCGTTATTTATTAGAGCATTTATTGAATTAATTTACATAAAATATAATCATTTTCCATTTAGATCATTTTAGCAGATCTGTGACTTACTAAATGTTTACAAATTAGCTGTGTGGCCCTGATTTGAATGGATATCCTGTTCATATTAAACAAAACTTGCCTTAAAATAAAACTGATTGATTGGATTAGTAATATAGAGAGTGTAAAAGATCATAAAATAATTTTTCTTGAATTTATTTTTTAGAAAAAATAATATTTCATATTTGTTTCATTTCCTACAGACACGTGCCGAAAATTATATTTTTGCAGATTTCATTTCCAAAACGATTTAATTTATTTTTAATTGGAGATTTAATCAATGTGATGGCAACACTTTGAAAAAAGCTAATTTTTTTCCATGAATGCGAAACGTGCTCGTGCAGCTTAAATTTTATTTTTAATTTGTACGAAAAAAATTGTTGAAAAACATAGTTAAAATATTTATTTAAAAATTCATTAAAAATAGAAATTTAATTTTAAGATTAAAACATTGGTATCATTTAAAAGATAAATGTTTGATGTTTAACTTCATGTAAAACTCTTTTTTGTGCGGTAATATTTTCGGAAGTTATAGCAGAAACACGCCAAAATTTCGCAGAGTTTTTAAATAAATAAAATTCTAATTGAAAATTCGAAAAAATAACCCTGAGGTGCACATTTCCGGCTTCCAAGGTATACACGTGCCAAATTTGGTAGCTGTAGGTTGAATGGTCTGGCCTGTAGAGCGCCAACACACACACACACACATTGAGCTTTATTATAAGTATAGAT
>JAPMOR010085630.1:587185-606694 GCA_026543865.1 Argiope aurantia | reverse complement strand
CATTGATAAAGGAAGTGTGCAAAAATGCAAATACTTTGCTGTTTGCACACTTCTTTAAATGGTTTCGTAAGCTTAATGTAACTCTGTTATTTCAGCCTTTTGGTAAAACTGGTAAGAATAATCTTTTTTTCTTGCCGATATTATTACGGTATTAACACATTAGTGGGAAAACGAATTTCAAACTAGAATAGTATACATAGAATAATATCCTATTTTTGTTAGATCTGAGGCTCTTTATAATTATATTTAAATAGCACATTCAATATATCTAACGTTTGCTGACTCGCATAGTTTTTTTAGGTAGAGATATGAAAGTGAGGCTTTAAGTAATAATTTTTGCAACTTATATGTAAATCCGCCTATGAGACATTACACAATTTGACTGTAGCCTAAAAATTGGGAAGAAGAAAAACCCCTACCATTATCAAAATGGTTATGATATGCAATTGTTGTAAGAAAAGCAGATTTTGGAAAAATCGTAAAGATTATCGCAATGACAATTTCTCAGTCAATTACATAGTAAATATTTCATTGGGTACTTAGGTTTTAATAGCACAAACACTTATTCTAACTTCAGTGTGGCAATATTCAATGAAAAAGAATTTGAACACTGAAAATGAAACGGATGAGATATAAAAATATGAATTTATTTTAATCATGTACATTTAATTCACATATTTATCTACAAGTATAATTATATTTATATTGATAAAATTCATCATGTCTGAATAATCTATGTTTAAAAATTTATTTTTAACCGTTTTTTTAATTGAATTTTTATGGATATTTTACTGTTCCAATTTTTTTATTGGTTTTCGCTTAGCCATTAAGCCGAACTGAGCTGAGCGCCTTTGCAATAAAATGACATTTTTCCCGGTTCGAATACAAGAATCATTTGAACTTTACAACTCTCGCTTAAGATGAGATTAAACGCACTCCTCTAAATTTGAGAGTTATCACCCCTATCTGGGGTTGATAGCCCGACGGGAATTCATGTCAGTTAGAGGGAACCCAAGATCTCTGCACGCCTGATTTATTTTTTTAATTTAAATTCTTTTTTCGCCTCCCCTAGAGGATTTGAGGGGTTTGGGGTGCATTTCATCAGGGACCTGGTCGTGACTTGATTCGTGAATGGCGCACTTAGGGTAAAGCGGACACTTTTTTGTCCACTCTTGGACGGCTTCCCATTCGGAAATTGATTTGACGTGTTAAGTGGAATGCCGTACTTTGACTGAAAGCTCGAAAGTTCGTGAGAAGGGATGCCCTCCCCACTCGGAATTTAAATGAGGTGTGTGGCGGAAAAAGTGCTTACCATAACAAGGGAAAATAATGTCATCCTATCAGTTTCATTTTAATGAACTTAGAAATAGTAGATGACGTTAACGAAAAGCTTAACTAATGGAGAATCAACCTATAAATTATAAATTAATTTTTGCAACATTTTACATCTTTGGTGATAAAGTGAAAGTAATGATTAGAAAGTAACAGTTTTTTTAAAGCTTTATAATTCCTCGGTTTAGAAAATACATTTTTAAAATTTTAAATATGTTTTTTTAAATTATTTTTTTGGTGATTAGAATTACATCTCAAAAACAAATTATATTCACAGAAAATTGAATTTTACGCCTCTTCTTCATAATCAGAGATCTCGATTCAATCACCGTCAAAAATCCTTTGTCCGAAAATCTATTGACCAATTGTGTGCATATATAAAATAAAAGTTAAAAAGTTAGAAGCTGGCTGGATGCATGAAATTTAGCATACAGTTTTATCGCGAAATTTACTACGATGGCAAGGGTGCTGAACATAGAAACAAATGCGTGATAAAATTAATTGTTTTTCTATTTATTTGTTTGTATATGAACATGGTTAGTGAAACAGCAGCAAGTTAGATAAATTAAATTTGCCATAGTTTCGTAACACTGAAATTCTAAATTTATATTAAGTTTTAGATATTATTTATCATAAAAAGAGGTCGAGATTATACACTTAATTTCCTTTATTATTCTATAATGAAATCCTGTGCTGTGAACATAAAAGACAGTTACGAAAAAGAAAATTTTGCTGTAAATTTCAAAAATGATTGTTTATTAAAACCATATTTTTGATTTCGAATTATTTCGTTAAACTCATTAAATATATGTAGTGATTTGATTTCAAAATAAATATTTTCTTTCTGTAAGTTTTGTTTCACTTAAGTCCTGATTTATAATTATATGAGTTCTATTTTGGTATAAATTTTTTATTTGATCCATTATTACCTAAAAAGAAGGCTACCTGATTATCTAAATTTCAAAAAATTAAAATTTTGATCAAGGATAATATATAATAACTATTAAGCACATACTTAATAAAATTTAGGAAAAATTGGGTCTAAGGATATGCCAAAATTATATTCTTAATGTTAATATTTTTAAAGCTGGTGTTATTCAAATTTGAAATATAAGTCGATATAGATATTATATGACATTTGCTTATAATTCGAGATTAACTGTTTGTAGCCATCATTTGGTTCGTTGGGATTAATGGTTGCTAAAACTTTTCACTGCATATTTTGTAAAACTTTATCATAATGAATTTTTGGTGATATATTTTTAAATCTAATAGTTTTTTTAGACATACAACGTGATCACAAAGTCTTATCCTGATTAGAAAGAAATTATTGCAAAAAGCGTCAATTATAATTTGGCATAAAATTATTTCGGTGACTTGTAAAAATATTTATGAAGTTTTTAATGAAACCAATTATGTCCGTAAACTTCAGTCTGGACTCCCTTGATATTTCAACAATTATCATAGGGGATTCCAATTTTTGAAAATTATTGTCCACATTTTGTCATCATAGTAGACACAGAATCATTTTTTTAGTCAACATCATACTAATTTTGAGTGTAACATTATCTTCAATTGGCGTTGCAAACATTACTCTGTTCTTTCTATAAGTACAGAATTGATACTGAACAGTAACGAACAATTTGAACTCATGGAACCAAAGAACACATTGAATTTTTTTCCTTTGTTGAATAATATTTAAAATAATTTTTAAAAATTAGGATCACTTTCTCTGAATTAGTTGCGTTATCAATTGAACTTAAAATTCTAAGAACACATCTGTTTTACAGTAAGAATTTTATACCATTATAATCAATAGTATAATATATATATATTGTAATCAGAGAAAATTTTTATGACTATCTGTCTTTACACTTACAATCAAAGAATAGAAAAAATTGCAATTTAAAAAAAAAGCATTTTGAATACTTTTCATCATTGTTTATTTTGAAGTTGCATTTTAATTGGCAATATAAAATGGATTAAATATTCATTAAAAGCCTGCTTTATACACAGCATGGTAAAATAGACGCAATTATTTTATCTTCATCATTAATAATAGTTGAAAAGGCGTATGAAATATTAGAGAAAAAGTGAAAACTATTTGAGTTTCATTTTGACTATGAAACATATTGACAAAAATAAGATTGAAATACTTTTTATTTTTCTATTTTAACAAATAATATATATAGAGAGAAAAAAAAAAAGAAAATTCTGAAAAAATATTTGATTTTGAAATGATAATTATTTTTATTTTAGAATGGTATAAAAATAATTTCTGTTTTCCGCTATTTTCGAAGCTATTATGGAAATCTTCTTAAACCGGAACATTTTTAATTAATTACAGTTTTTAAAAAAATTATTCCGAGATTCCATTTCCGTTCTCCAAAAAATA
This sequence comes from Argiope aurantia, assembly GCA_026543865.1. Lineage (NCBI taxonomy): Eukaryota > Metazoa > Arthropoda > Arachnida > Araneae > Araneidae > Argiope > Argiope aurantia. The sequence continues at coordinate 602,967 of JAPMOR010085630.1, read as the reverse complement.
TGTTTTTTTTCCATGTTTAGAGCTGGAGATTTGACGGTTTGACCAGTGCTAACATATTCACACCGACTCACATTTATCTAGCTTTATTGTTAGTAAAAATTCCCCTGTCTTTAGTACTTTTGTATGACAATACGACATAAGTGCGCCAGAGATGACTAGTGTCTAGTTATAGAGATAGTCAATGCATAAAGGCTTATGCTTGCTTAATTATTCAAAATAATTTATTGTTGAATTCCTCCAAATCCCATATTTAAAACATTAACAAATTCCCTTCTATTCACCACGTGCCTTATATCATGGGCACTAATTCTGCCAAGTAATGTGCCCATGATGTGTTAACAAGTAAATATTTTTTTATTAAAGATTATGTAAAATATTTAGTTAAAAATTGAATTATAACGATTAAGTCTTAATAGATATTGAAGAGCAATTGGATTCCTCAGTTTAATATTATGCATTCGTTGAAATCTAGAAAGTTTGTGTGAAAGGACAATTTCCATTTCCGAATTTCAATCAAGTAACAGAAAAATTGCTTTCTACCAAGAGAAACTGTATCATTCTTTTAGTTTCATTATAATGGGTTTTGAATTAGTAAGAGATATTTAAGAAATATTTCACTAATTAAAACATAATTAACTATCAAGTTAAAGGCTTGTATGTACTTTGTTGTACTGTTAAAAGAGAAATATTTTTTTCCTTATTTTTGAGAAATAATTAATTTATAGATTTTTTTTCCTGACAGGCTGAATAGTCCGTCATTTGGAACTGTGAAACATTTTAATATCAGATGGTATAAATAGTAGAAAAAAGTCAAATTTCCATCTAAGCTGGTAAAATTTAAATTATCTAAGGTAACTTCAACAAACTTTTTTTTGGAAAAATTTAAAATCTTTTATTTATTTACGCTTTTCTTTAACCAGCAATTATCAATTTTTTCCGTTTGTGTATCAGTTTTGAATTCAAATAATTGGGGTTTTTCTTTTTTTCCAGAACAAATTTTCTTTTCGTCTTTTATTTTTCCTTTATTGGATTAAATATCTATTATCTTTCATCTCGAAGAATGTTCAGAATTGTAAATTTAATTTTAAATATCTGCCGTCGTATAAATTTTGAAGAATATTTTCCTCCCTTCTTTTAATATGATTGGAATAAAACAGGAAAACTAAATCTCAAAATATATCCTCGAAGATTACATTAGCGATATTGAAATATTCTGTACTGCAATATAAATTAATTATAATTAAAAATAATAACAAGACTCCATCAAAATCAGACAATTTTAAATTATAATACGCTAATTATGCTTTAAAAAATCTTGAATTTAAAGGATATATCATATTTATCCGATTGAATATTTCTGCATTCGGTAACTTTTCACTCAAGTTTTAATATCATAGAGTGCTTTAAAAGTATTCGAGAACCATTGTTAATTGGTTAAATACATAAATTTTTTTTATGACAGGTTTCTTTTCTTTAGCAAATGCAACTACTACGAGCGAAGTTGGAATGATATCTAATTCCAACAATCTGCGAGGATAACTCTTATTCATCTAGTTATCATGCTGGGTTCATTATGGTTGTGGAGTTGATTTACCTCTACTCCTGTGATGCTTATGGGAGAGGTTGTGTCGCTTCCGGTGATTTCTGATTGATCGATGATCATTGAGTTTACTCTAAATGCAAAACTTTGATGTGATTACCTCTTACTAATCCTATCGGAGATCACTTCAGATATAGTGAAGAGAAATGAGAGATACAATGGTAATGAATCGTCACCAAATCTGAGGTAAGAGTACCATATATGAAGTACAGATTGTACCTCAGTGTATGAAGCGGGCATGTGACCCACGACGTAATTAAGACTACAATGCATTTGTCCTTATACGTTTTAATTTTCCTGGTATCTCAGTTATTCACATTATCGCTAGGCCAAAGCAACGCAGAACTTATTTGTAGTTAATTATTACGAACACCATCGGCGGTTATCTCAGATAAGATAATATTCATTGGCTCAGCAGGGTTTTCTGACTTCCTTGGTAGGTACAGTAATGATGGTATTGTTCTTTTGGCATTATCACCGATGATGTGTCATTATTTTGTATGAAGGGTTAAGCTAATGAGCTCTCACAAAGGACATTATTTTGCATTCACCATAGATGCTAAAATTGCCAAAAAAATCATTGTCTGCTGGTCATTCAATCCAAACTAGGCGTTAAGCATGGGCGAGAATTATCTATGATTATTTCCCGTGAGTCTCTTAAGCATCACAAATTTTTAAATGAGATGTTGATAAACAAGAAAGTAACTTTTTGCTTCTTCAGAGGGTAAAACATTGGCTGTGTGGTCGTATTGACCATATCTCAATGACAGATTAACCCTTCTTCAAGAAGGTGTCGATGGATGAGCAGGATAAAGCAAATTTGTTATTGAGTTTATGATTGTCGACCATTCAGATACGCCAGATCTTCTGAAATGCTTGATTGAATGTTTCTTATGAATAATTAATCTTTTTAAATTACTGTAATCTAGTAATATTCTATTTTAAATTCTATAAAAATACTTTTTACATTCAATCACTGAACTTTTCTGTAGTATCCTATAAATACCTAAATGCAAGGGCATTCAATTAATATGCTTATCTGTATCTTAACTTAGGTAGTATCGAAGTCCATACTTTCCCTCTTTGAAGTACTTTCAGCTTCAAATATTTGAATCAAACAGTTAAGTTCACAACAGTATATTAGCTTCTAAAAGCTCTCAATTTTCCATTATTTAGTCAAAAGATTTCTAGTTAAAGTAATAAAATAAATACTTGCATACCCTTTCGCCAAAAATCACTAACAATCAACAGCTACTTTCTTCACACATTATACTAAAAAAAAGGAAGATAAGTTAATGCAGCGAAATGATTAATAATAGATTTTGAGTTACAGACTTTCAAAAGCAGTTTTTAAAAACTTGATCTCAGATTTAATCTAGTTCATTGCTTCTTCATGCTCCAGTGCTTTCACTTAGGCAACTGCTTCCTTCAAAGTTCAATAGCAGCAACCAATTCCGAAACACTGAAGTCTGAAATATGATGGATTTCCCCAAACACTTACTGTTCTTCTACCTCCAAAATGGCTAGCTCAAGTCTCCCTACAGTAGACATGTGTTGTTCAGTTTTAATTAAACACTTCGCAAGGCTGGCTGCACCTTCGTCAGATAAATACCTCTCGTTCTATGTTGGTGGGTTATTAATTCTCTCTCTTCCAGAATTTCACGGTCGCCTTGCACTCGGGAAAGAGATGTCATCTGGACAAAGTTGTGCTGTTGCCGTGGCCGAGGTATTTCGTCGCAAAGTATCTCAAATATGCGTTCCTCAGACAGGTGATTTCGCAAAGCCAATCGAGCGTGTGAATTCCACTGAATCACATGCTCCGTAAAGTTGGTATTTTTAATACTATGAGTTGGTGTATGGGGCTGAGGTAGAGACTAAGACGAGCATTGTGTAGAAGCTAGTGATAAGAATGGGAATCCTATCTCATATAAGATTAAATGTAAAATTTAAAAAGGGAATTCGATCTTACCATTCTACGCTGTATTTTCTTTTAAAGTCATTAGATTGTTGTATCTATTGTCAAAAAAAAACTATTTTCGAATAACTGCTTTGTTTTTACAGTCATGATTAAATACATACATTCAAAGGTATAATGTTTATAAATGTGACAAAGTATGATGATTTTATGAAGGCAATTATGATTATTATTATTATTATTATATGATAGTAATTAGCATTATATATTTACGATTACTTTACATTTAAAGGTAAATTATTTGTAAATTTGATAAAATTTATCACGCAATAGATAATTATCGCTTTATTTGACTTACGGTAATTTACTTACATTCAATAGTAAAATATTTATAAATGCTATAAAGTTCGATAACTCATAGTGAATTATCATAAAATTAGACATATGAGGCTAAAGATTTACACTTAACTATTTATTCCCAAAAAATAACATGTTTGCAAATGTAATATAATCCTGATTGTTTAATGATAATTATTATAAAAAGATTAATTATTATTATGAACTAATTTTACTCAAAGATAAAACTCAACAAATATAATAAAGGCATTTTGATTCAATAGTTATTAATATAAAACCAGACACATGGCTTAAAAGATTTATAATCAAAAATAGAATATTTACAAATTTGATAAAATCATTCGTGATTCAATCTTACTATTACCACAAAATCACAGCACTAACAAAAACGTTAGGGTAAAGTTTCAATGAATTGCCCTAAAAGGATTTTCTCTCTGGCTGGTAGTATGGAGGGAAAAGAAAAGTACTGCATTTTTTACCTAAAATATTTTTTTACGAAAAGTTTTAAATTTAGTTATATATTATATTCCAAAGTAAAAATAGATGTTACGTAATTAAAAAAATAACCATTTATTACAATCGCAAAAAAAAAATACAAAACTAATTTTAATGGAGTATAACAAAGCAAAACTGTTAGTTTTCAATTAAAAATTCTCCTGCAATAAATTATTTCCTTCCAGATAGAATTTCTCTTTATAGTTTCTATTTCATACAATCTCATGAAAAATATCAATTCCATACTTCCATCTTTCCTTTGTTAAATGAATTTCAATGCTGCTTCATTTCTGTTTAATTCATCCATATGAGCTATTTTAGCATTAATTTCTCCTTTTAGCTGTTCTTCAAGCTCATCCATTGAATCTAATGCATTTCCTCTTAGTTACCATAATAAAACTGCTATTGCATAATGAATTCTCAAGGGATTTTTCAGAATTTCACCTTAATTAAATGTTTAGCGAAATTTTGGTGTTTTCCCACCTTATTTGTCAAAAATATTTCAACAGAAAATTTTTAACTGGCTTTCATTTCTAAAAAAAATTTATCAAGAAAATTTTTGCTTTCATTTAATCACTTCTGTTTCTAATTAAGAATCGACTTTAAGTGAAATGATAGAAGATCATGAATATATTTTGATGGAACAGAATGATATATAAAGCATCTAAAACAGTATGTGATACATATCTATCAAAATTCAAAATTTAAAATATTTAGTTGTAGAAGCTACTAAAACCAATTTACATAAAATATTTAGTTCAAGATTTGAATAAGTATTAACCCCTTCGAACCAGCTAAAAAAAGAACGGTTTGAAAAATCTAATGGTTAAATAAAGGACTGTTTGAACTATCTCAACTAACAAGTTTGAAAATTTAAAACTTTTTCTATTCAGTAAAGGATTTAACAGAAACATGCTCTGTTCGCTTCTGAAAAAAAAAAAAAAAAAGAAAGAAAGAAAATTTTTCACTTCGAAACTTATAAACAACTCCTATCTCTGCCCGGAATTGGTTTTCTTTTCAACGAGATACAAAAAAAAAAAAAAATGCGTAGATTCCACGATGAATCTATTTCATTTTCGTTACATGTGTTACATTCGCAGTCCCATAATATTAGAAAGTAAAATTTTCAAGAAAAGGGAAAGAAAATGCAAAGAATAATAAAAAGAATGTGGGGAGCGTGTGCGTATCTGCTACGTGATGTCAGTAGTGTACGTAAACGGAAGCGGAAGCCATGCGCTTCATGAAATATGCATGGATTCGCTCAAAGGACTTTTCTCTGTATTTTTGGCTTCTCCTCAATACGCTGCCACTGTGTTGGTGCGACATCGTTATGAAGTCGACGGCACAATCGATATAGCAGAGAAAGAAGAAACAAGGGGTTTTTACTTTCAAAAATATTATCTCTTTTGGCATAAAGCGTTGTGGAGTGGGATGCCTTTTTAGATTAATTAAAAACATATTTTTCAATTTTTATGGAATAGCACTAATTACAGGCTTGCTGGATAACAGAGTATACGGAATTAGTAATATTTTGAGAATAATTAAAACTATTAATCTAAGAAATGAGAATATTAAACTTGATTTTAATATTCGTTATAAGAAACTAAATTGAATATAGAATCTTTGTTTTGACAAATTATTTTATGTAAATTGCGATTTATTTCTTAATTAAGTTAAAAATTCTTAAGTATCTTGTATAAAATATTTTTTTCCACAACCACGTCGAAAAGTATACCATTATTTTTTTTTCTTCTCAAATTCAAATTGTATCAACTTTGAATAAATGCATGTATAATTAATGGAAAGTATTTTAAACTTAGAGAAACATTTAATAAGCAATGATTTATTTATTTTTCAATTATAATGAGGCATAATATGTGTAAGAATTCTCTTGGGTAATAATTAAGTATAAAGATAACAATGAATAATTAAAGATAACTAAGAAATATATTGGATAACGGTTAAATATCCAGTAGTGATGGAATTTTTTCATTCCTATGTACAAATAAAATAAATGCAATTGCCAAAAATTTGGATTCCAAAACTATAATAATCTTATTGTCTTAGACGTTGCAGAACTCGGAATTAAAACTAGGTCCGTCTATTTGTCTATTTGTGAGTCGCAAAAACTGAAATTTAACAAGAAGTTTTTGAAACAAAATTGTAGATTTCCGAAGAAATTTTAAAACTGATAGTTTGTCAATCTGACTATTCATTTATATGTGAATAAAATATTCAAATGCCATTAATTACATAACTGAAATTTTATATAAAGTTAAATTATAAATGTTAATTCTATTCTATCAGAGAGCCGAATGCCTGTCGGCTTGTCTCCTCATGTCCATGTAAACATGCTACAATGATTAATACATTAATTTATTACGTCAGATTTGTCTTAAATTTTGGAAAATATCTATGAACAGGTAGACAGTCAGTCTACTTGTGGTACTGGCGTATCACAAGTTTGTAACCCAGAGACACAATGGGACAGATTGTGGACATAACTTAAAAAGATGCAATACTGAAACGCACACTTATTTTCTTAATCTACGATTTTGGCATATGCGGTATATGATATACCATGGAAATGCACGAGAAAGTCAAAGGCAGAATATTCTTGCAGACTTTAATTTCCATTTACATGCATTTTCATCTACTTTTCAGCTTTGTTCTGTACAACCTATTTTCGTACAAACTGAGATTATTTTGGTTTCCTGGAAATGCAAAATGTGTACTGGTAAAAAATGTACGCACATTGGTTAGGAATTTAATAGTACTAAATATATAAATGTTGCTAACAGGACATAACCGCATGTTCGAAACGCGTATTGCTTCTTAATGCAATTATCAAAGTTTTATTCAACGAATTTACGACACTTCGGCTGTGTTTTTTTTCAGGAATAATACATCGTTATGCGTTGTACACATTGATTGTACACATTGAAATGTATACTTGTGGCTCTGCTATACATAGATAATAAAGAAGCTTGAATAAAGTTTCGTTTGTTGGAAGGTGTAAATCCATCTATATGTCTATATTTTTAGAACAATGCCTCTTTTATATAAAAAAATAATTAAAAAAGCGTCAGGTCAAAACAAGATTCTATAAGAAAATCAAGCCTTCAAATTCTTTTTGAATTCCAAAGAACTTCTGTCTTCTTATCGCAGCATTTTCAACCGAACTTAAAGTACCATATACCCTTTGTTAAAAAAACATCATAAACAAACATTATTTCTGGTTTATATTTCAAACAGAAAGAATACTTTTTTCGAAAAATCATTTAGAAAACATTTGTCTAAAATATCTGTGTGATATCCCATTGAACATTTTCCAAAGATCTTGACAATGAGAATATTTTCGAAATTAATCACATTAGAGAAAATGTTTTTGATGCTGTATTGATCTATATTAAATATCTTTTAAGCATGGTCAGCTAATTAAAATTGATGGAAGAACTGATCTATAACTTTCAATATGACTTTATTATGACGATAAAGAAAATATGAAATTTCTGAAACGGTTTAACAGAAGTAAGCAAATGCAAAAAATTAATCATTAGAAAAAAAGGAAATGAATCTCAAAATCTTATTTTTGGAGAAAAAAAAAGCTACATAATTTTCTTATTTCTCGTCCAATTCTATTCATTTTTTTATAAGATATGGCGACCATCAATCAAATGACAAAATTAAGTTTATATCTGAGTATGACATTTTCCTATAAAAAAATCAATAAATTACTTGAATTTTTTTCTTTTTCCAAATTTACAAAGAAAAGGAAAAAATGTGGTAAAATAGAATAAATGTGGTAATAGTAATAGTAATGAATATATAACCAAATATTTACATTCACGCCAAATATTTGAATTATAAGATGAAATTTTTCATGTAAATAAAAAATAATAACTAAATATAATTATGTATTTTGAACAAACTGTCAATAAAAAGGGTTCCAGTAATAATACACTATATCAGAATATTAGTTCTTAAAAAAAGCTTTTTTTTATTTTTTCATTTACGAAAAGGAAATGTCGCAACTGACAAAATAATCGGATGCGAGATTTTGACGAATTTTAAACATACTTGAGTTCAAAATGGACTGTGCAATAGTTTTCGAATTGTGACATAGAGATTCCCAATTTTTAAAACAAATTTTTGGGATGATATTTTGGGATTGTCTGTCTCTGATCATGATAACTCATTATGCTAGAAAGATAAAATTTAATATGTCGTCTTCATGCAATTTTTTTTTCGAGAATTTTAAAAGAATTCTATTCATAGGATCAATTTTGTCTATCCATAGCCGAGCTTTTTGAATATTAAGGAACACTGTAACTACAAAACGCTAAAATTTAATGGGGAATATTTGGTACATAGATTTAGTATTTAAAACGCAGGCCAATGTCACATTTCAAATCAAATTCTTCAACATGTCGATCAGTTCTTAGTCTGTACATTAGCAAGCATGCTAATGCAATAACTCAAAAACGAATGAATTAAATAAATGAAATTTGATATGTGATGTTGATCCTTAAATTATAATTCCTTGTCAAATTGCAGTTTCATTTGATAAAAATAAAGACCTCCGAAATGTATCAATACCACAAAGCGCAAAACTTACGGGCGGTACACTGTAAATAAAAATTTGGGCACTCGGGTAGTACTTGGCTTGCTCACGTTTCAGAATTTATTCAGAGCAGATAACATCTTTATTTGAGATTATGAAAATTTTTTCCAATGTTCAATAAAGAATCTAACACAGTCTGGAATGAAATTATCTTCATCTTATTAAAAACTTTAATATTGAATATATTATAAGTACAAATCCTTAAAACACTATGAGAAAACGGGAATTTTACTTTGGATCAATTAGTTTGCAAAAAAATTGTAATAAAAATCCCATGATGTGTAATAAAAAAAAATGTAATAGTTTCTTCTTTCAAAAACTTAAACTCGATCTTTCTTTAATTATAAATGATTTTCTTATTTATTAAAGCATTTTTATTTAAATTATTTTTATTTTACATCTGTAAAGACGGAAATTTTAATTGTTTTTTCTAATTAATTTTAAAAATAACAGAATTTTACGCTACTTTAATATTTTCTGGAATTAATAATTATTAAATAATTAATTACATTCGATTTCGTTACTAATTAAATTAGATTTCCATCATGCCACTCTGTGAGTTTAAGGAAAAGAGAGCTTATCATCATAAAAAGAAAAAATAGGATGAAAAAAATTGCTGCTATTTAACGCACTAATAAAAATATAGTTTTTAAAACAATTAAAGGACGCTTTAATTATTTTATAACTAACTTGTCAACAAACGACCCAATAAAAAAGAGAGTTAACTTACACTCAGTTATACTGCGTGTCTCAACAACAGGGTACAAAATTCTTGGAGTATAGGGTACACATAGACTATTTGGAATCACCAAATAATGCTGTATAGGAAATGCTTATCAGACAGGGTAAAAGGCGCTGCACGTAAACGAGATTTCCCAATGTTTTTGCAAAGATTCTTCATCCCAACTTTTATAGTAAAATCCAATAATCATAACAACTGTTAGCGTGAATGAAGCGTGATCACAACCAAAGAATACAGCATTCATGTTAACGATAGCATCAAGTTTTTGAAATTTAAATACAGAATGCATAGTTCATAAGTGATTCATTATTGTTCAGGTATAAACCTTTCCTTTTCCGACATACTGATATCGGTATTTCGATCGAAGAAGTTGTCAAGATTTTACTTTGTTAATTAAAATAGATTGACATTCGCTTTTTCCGTTCTGTTTCTCTTTTGGTAGGAGAAAATATATTCGTCTTCAAAGTGAAAAGTTTTTGATCCAAGTTGAGTCACTGCAGAGGTGTTGTTTACAGTTTTAACATATACCATGCCTATTGGATTTAAATTTCGTCTTCTGACAACAGCTGTGATGTCATTGTTTATGATTTCACTCTGTTCATAATAGACAGCTGTCACGTTCATCAATTATGATCTCATAACAGAATGATAAAATGTAAATTCTCTTTAAAACCACTTGGGAACTACCCACTCACGCAACCCCGTATACCGCGTATAGCAAGCATTTCCAACCCAGAATCATCAATTGATTCTAAATAACCGCACCTTATACCTTACCTCTCTTCGAAGTCTGTAAGTCTAGTACTGACTCAAAAAACGATCGATAAAAAAGGAAGTAATGTTCTTGGTCTTTACTAATATTAATGATGCAGTGTAATTCTGCAATTAATTATTAATAAATTATTATATTCCACATTAATTAAGTATACTTAAGTAATTTTTGTAATTATAATAAAAAAGATTTCATTGTAAAATTATTTTATATTAAACATATTATTTATATGCTATTGTGCATTCATTCATCTATCTATACTTACAATAAAGCTCAATGTGTGTGTGTGTGTGTTGGCGCTCTATAGGTCAGACCATTCAACCTACAGCTACCACATTTGGCATGTGTATACCTTGAAGGCCGTGAATGGGCACCTCAGGGTTATTTTTTCGAATTTTTAATTATAACTTTATTTATTTAAAAATTAAGCGAAATTTTGGGGTGTTTCTGCTATAACTTCCGAAAATACTACCGCACAAAAAAGATTTTTACATGAAGTTAAATATAAAAAAATTTTCTTTTAAATGATACCAATGTTTTAATCTTAAAATTAAATTTCTATTTTTAATGAATTTTTAAATAAATATTTTAACTATAATTTTCAACAATTTTTTTCGTACAAAATAAAAATAAAATTTAAGCTGCACGAGCACGTTTCGAATTCATGGGAAAAAATTAGCTTTTTTAAAAGTGTTGCCATCACGATGATTAAAGCTCCAATTAAAAATAAATTAAATCGTTTTGGAAATGAAATCTGCAAAAATATAATTTTTGGCACGTGTCTGTAGGAAATGAAACAAATATGAAATATTATTTTTTCTAAAAAATAAATTCAAGAAAAATTATTTTATGATATTTTACACTCTCTATATTATTAATCTAATAAATCAGTTTTATTTTAAGGCAAGTTTTGTTTAATATGAACAGGATATCCATTCAAATCAGGATCACACAGCTAATTTGTAAACCTTTAGTAAGACACAAATATGCTAAAATGGTCTAAATGGAAAATGATTATATTTTATGTAACTTGATTCAATAAATGCCCTAATTAATAACGAATTTTTGATTTTACATAAAGCTTCTGCTGTGGAAATCACGATTAACAAAATGTTCTTGAAACACTAATATTTTAAATAAAAAGAGTTAACTTCCAATGAACTAAATCAATTACGTAAACTGACTGATTAATGAAAATTTAAATATAACTATTCAATAAAAAAGGATAATTTTAGATTTTCTATCGATCGTTTCAAAGAAAATCAGAACGCAGGTTTCTCAAGATTAATTGGCCTTAGATTATGAAAATGTTGAGTTTTTCTAAATTTTTAACATTCAAAGTTTCATAAATAAGTCTTAGTTTATCGTGGAAAATAGAAACATTCATTCATTTATTTAAAATTTGGTGTGTCCAGAATATTTCTCAGAATATGATACCTTACTGCATTAAATTTAGACTTCATAATTTTTGAAATATATTTATAGGCCAGAACAAAATATTATTATTGCTTTTATTTCAATCCTTTTGAAAGCAAAACTAAAAACTGAATTTTATGCTGAATTTGGGAAGTTTTTGTTGAATTATTCTTTCAGATATTACATAAATTATGAAAAATATTTTGTAGTTCACATAAGACTTAAATACCGAGCGATTCTGTTTGCAATACTCATATTCAATAATAATAATAATAAATAAATAACAATAAAGGTGATAAATAAAGTAAAACGCTTGGTTTTATTAAAAAATAAAAATATCTTTATATAAATTGCAATTTCCTCATTTCCACTTTAAATTAAAGTTGAAGTTTTACCGGAAATGACAACAAATTAGCAAAATATATATAGTAAATTGAACGAAACGATCTAAACAACAGTATAAGTTTGGTATGACTATCAAAATTTGAAGATTAAAGATGTTTTGTTTGAGAATCTATTAAGGGACCAGTTACTTAAAATATTTAATTGAAAATTGTAGCGAGCGGTAATACTGGCGAACCGGCTGGTCACCAAAGGCGGCTAGTTTTATAATAAATTCAGAAATTTTAATAATTTATGAATCAAAAACACATAAATAAAAAAATTCGTATACTACTTATTCACCGTATTTTGAGAAAGATCGCTTTAAAAACTCTTTTCTAAATTCACTTTCTTATTCCAAAGAATGAAAAATTGGCTAACTTTCTGAATGAAAAACGTTATTTGAATAAATGGGAATATAAAAGGAGGTTCCAATTTAAATATAATTACAAATAGGAAAGAATGAATAAATATACGAAATCTTTGAAAAATAAATTGGTGGAAGCCAACTTTTTATTCAGCGAAATCGAAAAATATATTTTAATAAACAAAACTAAGCAAAAAAAAAAAAAAATCGGGGAAAGGAATATAAAAATATCTTGGATGAAAATTTCATGAAATATAAATTTAAGTTTACGAAATGGTGAAATTTTATTTTCTTTCGAACTCGCTGTTGAGTGAAAAATGAAAGATCGTCTGAATTCGAAAATGATGCATATTTTGACACCATTACGGCGCCCCCTATTAACTCTTTTTCCTATTTTTAAACTTTAACATTCAGTAATCATTTACCTTTGATGATTTACGGAACATAGTTCAGTGTTTGAGTAGGGAAATGTTGGCTATTAGTAAAGCAAGGGGTTTTTAAATTGATCTTTAGAAAAATGCTTCTTCTTTTGTCAGAATCATGTATTTTGAGAACGATTTCAAAAAGGCATTTCGAAAAACATGCAATTTATTTAATTTCGAATGCAAATATATTTAACTTACGTTTGTCTTTGAAATAAAAGAGATTTACTGGTAGTAAACGATCAAATATTTGCAATTCCATGCATTCTCCCATTGTTTGCATTTGATTCGGTTGTAAAATAGTGAATAATTTTATAATTATTTAAATGTGTGCTCTATTCTACTAAACATATTTTTCAGCAGTAAGATTTTAAGCTTACAGCTTACTTTTAAAAATTATTCATCATGATTTCATTAGATGAAGAATTAATAAAGTTTATTTTCATATAAATTCGTCTAATATTATATCAAGTGATGCAATTTAATTTAAAAATAAATTATTCTCAAAATATTTTAAGGTTAATTTTGTGGAAATTTCTTCTTAATTAATAAATTTCAATTTCAGAAATATATTTACTCATTTTTTTTAATATTTTAAAATATGATATATACAAAAGATATCAATAATGAAATTTTTAATACATTTACAATTTTTTAAAAAATTAAATGAAATTTTATGAAAATTTCTTTTTAATTAATAAATTTTAATTCCACAAGTACATTTGTTCATTCTTTTTTTTGAATATTTTAAAATATAATATATACAAAAGATATCAGTAATTAAATTTTTAATATATTTACAATATTTAAAAAAAATTTAATGAAAAATTCTGCAGAGTAATCGATATCTGTGCATTATTATAAATTCTAGAAGTGCGACCTCTAAGTGCGTAATAAGACATGATTTGCATACCAGAAAACCAATCGAATGTTTTTTATGCATTGTAATTGTTTATATGTAAATGTGTATTAAGACTAGTAAATGTATGTAATTGCAAATCTTAACTTTTTGGTATGTCAGCTTTATTGTTATGCATTTCTTCAGTAATTTTCATAAAACTTTCTGTGTATATTTATTTTACATCAAGGTGTTTTAGTACTTTAATAGCTGCATTTAAACGATGAGTGCTGCTGAATGTGTTGGTGCAGTGTTATATTAAAAACATTTTTATGCGCACATCTTTGTTGTTATAATTAGAAGTAAATCTAAAAATAAAATGACGATATGAACATCAGTTTTAAAATATTATCACATTCATTTATTATGAACTAGAGAATCGAAAAAATTTTATTCAGATTTCTAGTGATTGAAATTCATGTATCTTGGATATTTTAAAATGAAATTAATGATTTTAAGAGAAAACTGATAGACATTTAATATTTTAGTGCGACGAGAAGACGAGTATAGGAAAACAAACGAACCAATAAACAGAATTCGATACTTTGATCATTTTTCAGTTATTGTGTCCTTTTAAAACATCATCCCATTCATATATTATACACTAGACAATCGAAACAATTTTTATTCAGGTTTCTAGTGATTCAAATTCGTTTATCTTAGAGATTTTAATATGAAATTCAAAATTATGCTAAATCAAATAATCATAAGACTTATGGAAACATATTACTTCAAATGCTATAGAATGTTGATTAGAAATGCTAATGTTTTAAAAACATTTAATATAAATTCCATTAAAAAAGTAGAGGCTATCAAAAAATTCATCACTTCATTTATAAAGATAAAAATTCTTTATCAAGTTTGTAAAGATAATTAAGAATTTGAATGCTTAATTTTTTTTAAAATTAGAAACTATTTAGAAAATAACCAATTTAATTTATCATCACAGAAAATCAGTATAAAAACAAGTTTTCTGTAAATGTGGTAAGATTAATGAATTGCCTTTCGAAAGTTTTGTTAACGATAGGTAAAATCACCGTCTTGAAAAAAACTTTAATCGCTTAAAAGTTAATCGTAAAACATAATCAATCACACTGTCTTAAAGTTGTTTGAACTTATTTCAACTGGAAGAAAAATTTAGAATGAAATAAGCTGTTCAAAATAGTCAAACATACATTAATAAACCGAGGGATATTAAAAAAAATCTACGATAAAAAATGCATTGGAAAATATTAGTAAATAATCATTTGTTTGAAATCTAAAGAATTCTAGATCAACGATTATGGTTTATCTTGCATGATTAAAGATGCCATTAACTTGTGAATTATATGAAAAGATTTGTACTATCATATGAAAAAAAATTAAAACTAATGATATAACATCATTTGCATATAATTAATGAGTTCAGTTCATAAAACGTCACAACCCAAATGTTATAGTATTTTTCTTTTTACAATTAATTACGCATTGTCTTACACCAATGATAGACCTGCCGTATTGCCATAGAAAGACAAAACGTAGACAAAGTACATAACAATAGTTTTAAGGGTTTGATTATTGAATATATTTAATATATATAATGTCATAATATCCTTTGATGGATAAAAATTTTGGAATACTATTAATTTATCGTTCACGAACTTTTTTTGATTGAAAAGCACTAATGGACATTTTTTGATTATCCTGTTTATTTTAAAAGAGTCGAATTTATCAAAACATAAACAATGCAAATATCGATCTGAAACTTTTACTAATAATTATTTCATGTTATGCAACATATGCCTAAGTAGAAA